>OY783201.1:13095915-13136616 GCA_963678675.1 Xiphydria camelus
TGATCCCATTTACGTATCATTGCTATACGAATAGAGGAATCGTTATCCCGGTGCAAAATGGAGTTATTACGGTAATTAGTCGAGTTTGTCTTTATCTCATTTCAATCGTACCTTAGTGAGTATTAGGCAGTGAATTCATTCCACTCGCGTATTATCACTATACGAGTAGAAGAATCGTTGTCCCAGTTAAAACTAGATTAATTACGGTAATCGGTAAAGTCAAGCTCTCTGGTCGAGACATCTTTAGCTCGAGAAAAAATAATAACTTTTCAGCCAAGTTGCGGCAGGACGAAAAGAGAGCATTCGAAGCGGGAATTGAAAAGCCCATTTTGCGAATACTTATGCAACCCTGCGGTTAGGTTGCGGCGCGTGTCTCTCTCTCTCTCCTTCTCTTTCTCTCTCTCCGTGGTGGTCGAAATTGCGATGGCACCGCGGGAGAAGCGTGCATTAGTTGGCCTCGTGCAATATTAAATACGGTGCCAGTGTTTTACGTCGAGCTCAGGTCGGCCATCTTGGTTATTGATTGCACCCTAGTTACGAACCAGTCGCGAAGCTACGCGCTTTCTCTCTCTCTCTCTCTCTTTCTCTCTCGTTTGTGCCTTGGCGGTTCGTCATATCCCCCGCGGAACGACGCAGTCATTAACTTTTACACGCCCGGCTCAATTCGCGCACTCGTCGTTCGATGCGACTCGACTCGATAACGAGGAACGCGTGGCTCTTTCATCGTTCGTTCGAACGTTTTTGAAAGGAGGACGAATAATGGCTGCAGAGCCGTGCGGTTCGGGTGAAAATTGAAAATGTCTCTATCGCGAGCCACCCCTGTGTACGTGTGTGCTTTCGCGACGAGAATGACGCGGAGGGAGTGAAATATTTATGCCCTCTCCATTAGCGAGCGGATTCGCACTTATCGAGGACGGAGTTATAAAGGGGTGTAGCTCCGAGAAATTAGGATCGAAATGCGGGCGGATGTAGTTTCCTTTCACCTCGTTGTTTAAATATTATACCTTGATCTCTCGTCTTCGTGGGAATCGAAATTTCGCGCTGTCGTGTTCTCATTTTGCTCCTACTTTGTTTATTTTTTTCGGAGGAAAATAAAATTGCATTAGTGCGCTAAAAAAACCGTTTATTTCTAGTCAATAAATATTTATTCGTGTACGGCGAAATGATCGTTTCGTTGGGCCAAGCAAATATTCGTTAATCGATGCAATTGCGAGGCAATTGTTTGAGCGAAATAAATATTCTCTAACGATTAACACATATTTTCTCGTTTCGACGAAATATCAATTTGCTGTATTTGAAAATAAATTCATCGACTGTCTATAAATTATTCTCTCTACGTGCAATTATACAGCTTCACAATTATGGAATTTATTCGTCGTTAGTCCGTTTCTTGAATTCGTAGTGTACAAATGGCATAAACGTCTCAATTTCCGTTCAACTTTAAACGCGATTATCTCGAAATGCAATCTCGATACGTGACAAATCAAGAAACGCTTTTTTATAATATTTCCAATTGTTTTCAAAATAATTAATTTTTAACATGCACTCCAACTGGAGCATCGTTCCGACTTTTATACCCTGAAGGAAATTCGATGGAAAGGGTTAGCAGAAATATGGCGGAAAATGCAGAAAGCTCGACGAATCCGTACGAGGAAAAAATAAATACACGCGCGCGGTAGGGCAAAGGGAGAACGGGTACTATAGTAGTTGGCCTCGCGTCGTGATGCTGATGAAAGGTACAACGCTACCGAGAGAGAAAGAGAGAGAGGGGGGGGGGGTTGGAGCGGCTCGCCCTCGTTACTTAAATTCAGCCCGTGGCGACGGACGCCGAGCCTCGCACATGTGGGTGCCGTTAGCGGGTGTACCGTGTAATAGTTTAATTCATATGTAAATGGAGTGGCGAACCGCGGGAGAGGCGGAACGGGACGAAGCGAGAAGGGCATGCGAGCATCGCTCCTACACTTGTACGGCCGACCTCATAAATCTGCAATAGGATACAGCGCATAGAGAGAATTAGAATTACGGTCTTCGCGTGCACCGCGAAAGCCACCTGTACATCAATCACGCAACTCTTTCTTTCCTCTTCGAACGACTTTGTGCTGTACTTTACGCGCGCGTATCGCACCCCTCTATAGACGGAATACACGTATACGTCTATATGAGACGGAGAATCGTTGAAGTCGAACGTCTCGAAGGATGTTCGCGATTGGACGGGAGGCGCGATACTACATATCGTTGGCTTAATTGTAAAACCTACCAAGTCCTATGTCCAAAAATCGGACGATATGAGGAGTGGAAATTCCACATACGTTCTAAGTGCCTTTTACTATTTTTTTTGTCAGGAGAACGATAAAACTGTGTAACCCAAATGTTGACTCAAAAACTTTATTGAAATTTATTTCACGGACAATATAGGGGTATATATGTCCCTAACTAATGCAATTAAAAACTAAAAACAAACTCCTTATATGCAAAAAAAGAGGGTATTGAAGGAACGTTCTATGTACCGTGGTACTTGGAACTCTTTGAATGAAAACTATATTGATACATAGAACATGACTAACCTGAATTATTATTTTTAATAAACAAAATTAACATATTTTAATTATTTAGAATATTATGGTAATAGTCTTTAGCAGTTTCTGGCAAAAAATCAAACGTAGCTGACAAATATTTTTTTCTTGCCTTCCGACAGGATTGGCTTTTGAATCAAGGATATCAAAACTTTTGCAATATCTTCAGGGCTAGCTCCTTTTCTTAGTACATTGACACGTTTTCAAACCTCTATGTCACTGAATGTGGCTTTATACTGGATAATACCTGGATGATCTTTGGAAACTTTTATCACAGCGGACTTTGATATTGGGAAATGTATTTTTAATACAGAGTCGCAGGTGTTTTTTAAGTCCAAAAAGTTCGAATGTTCCATGTCAACTACGTAGAAGAAGGGTTTCCCCGTAACTTCAGCTGATAAGCTATGGCACTTACCGTATGTCCCACTCTGTACGGGCCAGTTTGAAGTTACCTTCGGGGAGGCTTGGTCGGTACTTGAGTGATTTAATACCGGTAGAAGTCGAGTCGGTAGTTAGAGTTGGTGTCAATTCGGGAGATCGAAGCGTCTAATCACGAAATTATGAATTTGTGAATAATGGTGAGTAATTTCCATTCCATTTAAATCCATAATTTCGAGGTTAGACACTTCCATCTCCCGAATTGACACCAACTCTAATTATCGACTCGACTTCTACCGGTATTAAATCACTCAAGTACCGACCAAAAGCCTCCCCGAAGGTAACTTCAAACTGGCCCGTACAGCGTGGGACATACGGTAGAACGTCTGGAAAATCAAATTGTTCCACACTTACAATTAGACCAGCGTCATCTATTTAAAATGCCACAGGCCACATTTAAAAGGGCTTGGCACTTAAAACGATATCGGGGCTGTTCGCGATGGCACATAGAACTTATTTATGAAATAATTTCATTTTTGAAGAAATTCGCACTTGGAACGTTTGGAATTTCCACTCTTCACATATACCTATGTATATTTCCGGATGACAAATCTCGAACGACTAATTCGGGCTTTGACGACGGTGTCGGTTCGGCGCGCCCGCGTTTAATTGAAACAAATAGAGTGATCAGGGCCTCGGCGCGGTCGTGAGTAGTGGAACGGGGTGACTCGAGGGTGGGTCGAGGGTACACCCTTTCGTGGGATTATTCGCTCGGGTAATGTATGGCAAACATAAATCACGGAGTATGGTATACTGTCGCTCGAACCTACACGAAACTCTCCCGGAGATGATCCACTCACCGTGCGGTTCGGCTAGACTAATTGGTGGGCAGGGCCGGCTCGGCGATTTTCGAAGAGGGTGGCGACGACCAAGTCGGGTTGTCAGTCGGGTGACATCGGGTGGAGCGGTGACTCTCGCCCGCGCCGGCCGGAGGAGTCGATAAAAGACTCGGGGGGGTTGAAATGCGATGAACGCTCCAATTTCCGTTTTGAACGTTGAACGCGATCATCTTGACGTGACATAGAGCAAATACAGATGAATATTTTTTATTTAAGCCTCTTTTCGATATCTCTATTTTTTTTTTTCGAGATTATCAATACGGAGTTCGCACTTCGACCGGGGCGTTTATTTTGAACGCAATTATTTTGAAATGCAGTTGAGATGCATGAAAAATCAAATGTTGCTTTTTTATAGTAAAAATATAGAGAAACATTTTTTTATTTAAACTTTTTTTCGATATCTTCAATCGTTTCCGAGTTAATCGATTCTAAGCTTGCACTTCAAGCGTGGTGATTATCTCGAACTTTGAACGCGATTATCTCGAAAAGCAGTTGAGATGCATGAAAAATCAAAGATAGCTTTTTATAGTAAAAATATAGACGAATACTTTTTATAGAACTTCTTTTTTCGATATCTCTAATCGTTTCCGAGATAATCCTCTGTACTTTTATCCTATCGAAAGGCCGCGTGATTTTTCATCCGCGAGAGCACGAATCGCACAAATTCATACATCTGAAAGTCGTAGAGAGACAACTTTCTTCATCCAACTATAATTACGCACCTCGTTCGTCCATCCATCTCAATAATGGAAAGGACACGATCGCGTCTAACGACGAATGGTATCGATTCCTGGCAACGGGACTCGAAGTGACTTTCCCAATTCATTTCACGCGGACCCGATTGTAAGCCACGCGTAATTGATAGCTCGGAGTACCTAGCGGATACAGTAGTTTGGGAGGGTTTTGCCGGTGCCGTAAATAACTCAATGCTTCAGGCTTATTTGTAGCGGGTACAGCGTATCCACGACATCCGCGCAAGCAGTGCTAGAAATGGATGGGAGGCGATGGAGGGCGAGTATACTTGTGTATGTCGTCAAGAATACATTATTTTCTAAACCCCAAAGCCAGTCGAACCTCTCTAAAAGTTTCTCGTGATATAACGATCGGTGTGAGATACAAATTATTATCGATATTAAAAGATTCTATTTATCGGAGCTAATTGCAAATAAAATATTTAGTGGAAAAATGACGAAAATTACTTTAAAGATACTTCAGTAAGTAGGGGTTTTACATTTTTAAGGTTCTTCTCCAATGGACGGCGATACTTCAGACTTGAGAACGAACGAACAAGTTTCACGTGATATATCGACCCGTGTGATACAAATATTATCGTTGATCCATATTCAAAGAAAAATTTGGTTCGGGGAATCATAATTACTAGAAATCATGGTCGATTGTGGCGCTTCAACCATTCATGGTTGAATTAGATTCGAGAGTTATTCGAAGCAGTGAGATTCTGATTGCAGTAACAAGAGATCAGGATTATTTGGTACCAGATCAACCTGTAGATTGATCTCGCCGACCTTTTTTTATATAGTTGACACTACCATACGATAATATTTTTCATCCACTTTTGTGGTTAATCAAACCATGATACATGGCTGCCATATAAATTAGAATTTTATTGTCACTAGAATCATACGACAAAGTTATTTCGATTGCTTTTATGGTCTGTTTAATCGTACATTTGGTCCGAGCAAACAAAAAATTTCAACTTTGCAATTATGGTTGATTTTACTAAATACTTTTATCTCAGTATACGGATTCTATTTATCGGTGCTGACTGTAAATAAAATGATCGATACAAAAATGACCAAAATCACTTTAAAGATACTTTAGTAAGCAGGGTTTTCAAAATTTTCAAAGTTTTTACGATGTACGGCAATACTTCTGACTTCATCCCTTGTGCGCTGAGAAAAAAAAATTATTCGATTTAACTAAATTTGATCAACCATAACCTCTTGGGCGGCTAATTAAATATATAGTTATCTTCACAAATATGTACTTTGAGTAACTAAAGTTTAGTCGAAGTAAGTAGATACTTAGAGCTGCCTTAACTAAATATTTATTCGCATGATTACACATTCGATTGGCCGATCGTAACCTCAAAATTTAATCGAATCAAACGATTTTTTTTTCTTCAGTATAATTAAAACTGTAGATACTTCCACGGTTCGCCTGACAAAAACTTTTGTTGAAACAAACCAACTCGGATTGATTTAACAAAGCAATGAAATTGAATCGACTACATCTACCGACTACAAAACGAATTTTATTGAATGAAACGAAAAAAATTTCATTATTCCAACCTATAGACAGTCGAACGAAACACAATTGTCGGTTTGATGACATTTAACCCGAAACCAAACAATTTAGTTGGAATAACTGAATGTTTTTCTCGGTAAATATTTCTTACATTTTTCACACACTACCATCTCCAAACGCTACGTCGAAACTGTCCCCGTAGTAACGACAAATGAATGCGCGCAAACCCCTGTTATTTTCAAGCAAAAGGCAACTGTACATCGGAAGAAGATGATCTCGAAGAATAGATAAACGTAACGACTCCACCGCGATCGCATTGCCGAACAATTCTTGCCGTTCTCTTTACAGATATTGCCATCATTGTTGTTCGGGTTAGGCACTCTCGTCCCGTAATACCCTGGAAAGTGTAATGCCGTTAAAGCCCCTAAATGGCTTTGTGCTCGGAGGAAACAGTCATTTGCGATAAGGGCTCGTTCGCGTCTTTGGGTACGGCAAACAGCGGGCGGCGAGAAAGCCAAAGTGAGACGGCGCGCGCGCGCGAGGAGTGAAGATGGAAAGAGAACGTGGCGCGGGGTAGTCCCGGAGAGGGAAAAGAAAGAGCGGGAGGGGGACGGACACGATAGCGCCCCGCTGAATAGCGGCATTACAATCAAAGTAACGCGTTTTAAAGTGCGGCAGACGTTCCAGGGTACGTCTGGGGTGTTCCCGGAGCCCATAACTTCGACGCAAACGACGCGTGACGCCTTTATGCTTTATCAAGTTGAAATAAATAAATAAAATCGCTGTTATTCCCGCGGCCGTTCCGCGGGTGATTTAAAATTCGGGGTTGTGGCGGAATGGCGATTACGTCGCGCTTATAGAGGGGTGGAGGGGGGGGGTGGCTTTCCGGCGTTACGTGCGGTTGACTCGCGTGGTACGGACGAACGGGCGATTACGGGGGAGGGGAGACTTCTTCTCCTCCTCTATACATTCTTGAAATATTACTCGGGGAGGTAAAAGGTGAAGGCGAACGAGGGAAATCGGATCGCGAGGAGTCGCGCGGGGGGTGGGTCTCTGAGAAATGTCGATTTGGACGACGCTATACTCGCGCTCGAGCTTCCCCTGATACGAGTTGATAATGCGTCCTTCCGCGGTGGTTTTATTGCGCGGGAAAAAGGGGAGATTTTTATTTCGTCGGCCGTGAAAACATAACTGTAACGAGGTCTACTTTTTCGGGGTTGGAGTTTCAAAGGAACTCATGTACCTACATATCTTTTGAACGATTTAATTCAGTTCCAAAACGAATATGAATACAAATTTGAACAAATTACACACAATGAAAAAATGTGTATAAAACTTGATATAATTCCCATACAGCACAGCAAACTTGCATAAATACTGCAGGAATATTACTCTCAAAAAATTGCAACATTCCAGTATTATTGTGTAATGTTTGATGGCTATAATAATGCCAAATAACAAAAATAAAAATACAAAATCACCTTAAATGATCAAATTCAAAGAAAAATACCAAAGTATCGATATTCCAACCACATAAACTTAAAACATCTTTAAAAAATAATAAATCTTAATAATAACATGTAAAAGTTATTTCGCTTTTCTGCCACATCGCAAACACATATTTGGATAGTTGGTGCATCCCGAACAGTCGAGTTAAACGGCTTGCGCCAACTCACCCGACTTCGTTGGGTTAGATGTTGCAGTCATCGTCTTTCTTGTACATGAAGCACGGAACGAAATTTGAGGTTAGGAACAATATTTACAAGTTTATCAAGTGAAATGACCAAACCGAATACATTCAAATCAGATTAATAACTTACTGGACGCCTAATTATTATTACACAAAAAAATAATCAGGGCCAACACAATATACAGTTATACCTATTTATTTTACCTTTTGATGAGAAAAACAGCCGTTCGGTAACACACACTTACTGCACGTGCGCACTAATCATCTGTGTCGCCAACTGAGTCAATATTGCCACACAGACAAAGAAATTATTTGACAGAGCCGTCTCACTCGCTGCGCCATCTCTCCCGACTTTACCCTAATACTTTTTTGAAGATTATATTTTTATCTGGAATAAAATCTCATATCAATGTAGGCAAAGAGTTCATAAATAAGGAGATAATAGTGATTGAAGTTTCTTTCCACGCGAGTAAGTTTAGCCTTATGGCATATATTGGAAAAAAGCTTTCGATAAAAGTATTATATTAAAAATAAAAATGTTGTTTACAATACGGTAGAAAATTATGATGTTACGAAGATATCGAACGCGATATCTCATTTCGATGGGGGGTAATACATTTATTTTCAATTCTAGTTAAAAAATCCATGCAACCCGTCGCCTACCTCCCTTTTTCGAAACACGAATTCCACGTACGTATACAGAGAGTTCGACGATTGCGATCGTTCGCGAATAAATATTATTGGCAGTTCGGCACCGACTGCAGTTCGGTCAACCGGAACAGTGGTTGGTCGCGTTTCATTCGCGGAGCTCGAATTGGTACAACGGGGGAGGTTTAAAGCGAGCGGATTGAGAAACACTGAAAGGGTTACCGCCGGATGGTGTCGGGGTTGCTCGTGCACATGGGTTCTAATCACATAAATAACTCACGGTGGATAAAGCTCCGCGGTCGGACTGTGGAAGGGGTAACGCGGATCGAGCGAGAGGGAGAGATGCGGAAAACTGTTGGTTGGACATTCAGCGATAGGGTGAAAAGAGAGAGATGATATATACATATGTATATGTGGTATATAAGTGTGCGCGAGTGGCTGCATATCATTAAAGTTGAACAACAGGCGTTGAATTAGGTATTTCAAATGGGATGCGGAAGTATACGAAATCCAAGTTTGCAATATTTAACATTTTGAAAAAGAGTGATTATACGATCCAAGTCAAAATTATACCGAGAAAGTAGTTTATTTATCAGTTAATTAGTATAATTTCAAATATGGCAAAATAAGTGTTTCATTAGGAGAAGAAAATATATGTTAGTTATATATTAAAATACCTATTCATTGATTCAATTCGATATAGTTATCTCAAAATATTTAATTGTGTCAAATAATACAAATTATTAGATTATTAGAATATTAATTGATTTAACTGAAATAGTTTTTTTTAAAGATTTAATTTTGTTGAAGGATACGAATGAACTGTTTCTTCGGTGCAATTACCGCGTAGGTACACCGAGAAAACAATGTTTCTTCAAATATGTATAGAGAAATAAAGATTTCATTGGACCAAGCAATATTTGTCAGTTGTAACGATATTTATTTCTCGCAAAATAAATGTTTCGAGGTAGGTAATCGTTCGAATGAATAAATATTCTAATCATTTGGCATGTATTTTCTTGCGCCAACGAAGCGTTTGTTTCGTCGTATTTGGAAACACGTTTATTAACCATAAATAAACTGTTTCCTCACACTGTAAAGAAAATTTGTTTTTTTAATATACTTCGATATAAAGTTTTTTTTCCAATACATGTAGGTATAATTATTATGAAAATCAATATATTTCCCCCATAAAGTGCATAACGGAGTATATTAATTTTCATAATCACATATCAGATAAAAGCTTTGCAGATATGCATGCAATTTCATTAAATTGAATACAAATTTTTCTACAGTGCAGTATATCAAAGTAAAAAAGATTATCTTCCTACTTTCATTTTCCCGTCATCACTCGACGCGATCAGCAAATAAATCGCGTCGACAAATTCGTTGCTCTTCGACGTCGGCCTATATTTTCCCAATTTCCACGAACGCATTTCCCCCGCAATTTATTACCTCCACTTTGACATTCCACCCCTTCCATACAGCGAAGCCGCGCGGTCGCGCGATCTTCGACGAAGATTCAGAGCGAAGGGGGGGCATGGCTACGGAAGGCTGCAGCTTCGCTCCCTTATCCAACGACAATCTCGGTGTTCGGCCATCGTTCACCCGTAAAAGCGGGCGCTCGTATTTGACACCGAACGGGTTCTTCCCCGCGCGTTACACCTATGCAGGTACACGTACGTCACCGTGTGTGGGTCGAGTCTCGCTCTTCATCCGGACTCCAAGCCCAGAAGCTGCTGCAGCCGGTGCCGACGATCGTCGCCACTTGGAGCAAAGTGCACCGCGCTCTCAGCTTCTCGGAAGGAGAACCCCCCCCCCCTTCTTCTTGCTCGGCTCTACATTCTTTCCGTCCTCGCGTCCTACACCCGGTAGCTCGTCGCGAGTTAATCGTTCGCTCGAGGTCCAGGCGTCTTCTGCTTTCAAAGCGCCGTGATATGTGTGTGGTTCCAGGAAGCGCGCGCTTCCGGACTTGTCGACCGCGTCGAAGGGATGCGACGTGACGTTGTGTAATCGCCTCTGATCGAGTATATTCGAGGTCCGTAACATGTGGGAGAATGTCTCGGTTTGGAGATTTTTTTGAGGGGAAGGAGAAGGCGCAACGATTATCATTTGGGACGAGGTTTTGCAATGTTCACGGGGGACATTTTTCCACACGGAAAATACCTTATCAAGTACATAATAGAGAAACGATTTTCAGTTGGACTACGTTTTGTGTGGTAAAGGAAAAACCTTTTCTGATAAAAAGAATTTTTCCTGAGATTCAAGAATACTACCTATTGTTGAATGTAGGTACTTAGAGACATAATTTTATAGTCATTCGATGGGGAAAGGTAATTTCCAATAAAAACATCCGATAAATTGATTTTCAGAAAAATGTCACTAACCCCCATGGAAAAGTTATAGGTATGTGTATTTGAGATACGTAGAAAAAAATATTTCAAATACATGTACCTAACAAGTATACAAGATATATACCTACCTACGTTTTCGCCCCTTTTTGTATACTTGAATTATATCGTTGATGTGTTTTTCATATATTTTAAATATATATTTTGAATGTACGAGGAAAAAAATATTTCCGATGGAATCAAAATATGTTTAAAAATAGCGGCTGCATTGGAAAATAAAGAAATACATTTTTTGTTGATACATTGAAAGTATATAAGATGTATTTAAAATAGATATAATAAATTGAAAGTAATTACAAAGTATACAAAAAGCGGCAAAAAAACGTATATACATATTTTAAACATTCGTTACAGATATTAAATTTTCCTTTTATATCTCAAATATCTACATAACTTTTCCTTAGGAAGGATCTAGGATTTTCTTGAAATTAAAAAGTGTCATTACGGACTAAAGACATAATTTTTTCATCATCCGATATGCAAATCGATATCCATTAAAAATATGCAATAAATCAGTTTTCCGAAAAATTTCACGCAACTTCTCATGAATCCTCGGTTGCTTCGCGGATAAAAAAAAGGTCCAATTATTTCGTGAAGAATAAAAAACGTTTTTTATGATAAGCCTTTACGCTATAAGACGCCACGCGATTTTCCGCACGTGACTTCCGCAGGGTCTCTCGAGGTTCGGCTTTGCCGTGTGTGCGCGGATGTATAATATGCGCAGGATCGACTCTCCTTTCGTCGCGCGACAAAATCAAGTCCGGCGTAGCGTCGCACCCGGCCATTGTGGGCTACTTCGCGGGAATTGTAGAAATCGATGGTGCATTTTATTGGTAGCCATAAAGGCTAATATAATCCCACGGTGCGTGGTCGCGCAGGCAATAGCTTGAGTGGCGGGCGCAACGCACACGCACACCGACGCGCCCACGGGCGAGGGAGTTTTTTAGACGGAGTGCTTTTTGCGGGCGACAGGGCATTTAAGGGAATTGCTCCCTAGCGCCCCGGCTCGGATGTCCCCCGTGCGGCGAGGGACGAACGTGACGCTTTCTCGAGGAGTCGAACGCGCCCCGCGCGCGGCTTCTGGACTCTTTGGTTATAGCCTCCCCGCGTGGAAAGTCGCGCGGGGGCGATATACTCGTATATAGCGCGCGGTTTTTCGAACGATATTGGGCGCGTCGATGCGTGATATCGATTAAGTCGCGATGTGACTGCGTGATTGCGGAGGCATGGTCAGGGGGAGTTCCTCTAGATACTCCTTATGTAAGGATTTAATCTACCGCCGTTCTCTGCCGAATACGTGAGAAAATAATTGAAAGGAACGGTGACTCGTATTCTTGGAATATTGTGTAGCAGAGAGTATCCCGAGTAAAAAAATTGATATCAATTTGAACCAAATTCGATCAAGAATCGATAATTATTCTTTTTTGATGTGGTTAAAAAATAATCCGAAAAATATTAGGTGTGCAGACGGAAGTTTTAGGACACTTCCGTTCCGTGTCATAAAAGTAATTCAAAGTTACCGCTCGCATGTGATATGGTGGCATTTGTTATGTAGTACGAAATATAAGGGAGTCATAGATAATATAACCTTTAAATTATGTAAATAAAACATGCAGACCGATAAGCTCTTTATTAGACACTGCATTTGCTATAAATTGCATAAAGGAAAAAGTGTCAGGAAAGCATGTGAATCGATCTATTCTGTTCTTGGGGACGACATTGTATCTAAAAATACATGTAAGTATTGGTATAAGAGATTTAAAGACGGAGATTTGATGTCAGTGACCGTGAGCTTACCGGGGACCTTGTAGAGGTGGACGAGCAGAAACTGCAAGCGTTGCTGGATGAAAACTCTTGCCATACGGAAAAGAAACTTTCACAACTTTTAATTGTTTTGTCTGATTCCTACACATTCACTTCTGCTAGTTAACTATTGCTTGTGCTACTCTCTTGCCTAGGACAGACCAAACTCACTTAATTAATTGCTTTCACATTATCTACATTTATGCTTGTCTATCACATCTACATTTATAGGTACTATTACAATCTACATTTATGCTTGTTCGCCGTGTCCTCATGGGCACAATTTTTGTTCAACTCTGAATAATAAGCTTTTTATCAGTCAGTCAGTCAGTCAGTCGCTCTCTTTCTCTCTCTCTCTCTCCCTCTCTCTGGTTTTTCTAAAATTCTTTGCTATTACCGCTTCTATTCTTTGGAACTCGCACCCGGTCAATATTAGGGAGTCGACGTGTGTTCCTGCTTTCAAAAAAAGACTTTTCCACTGGTTGTGTGTTGTCCGTGGTATAGATGCTTTTTCTTACTTTGTCACTTCTCGTTTAAATTTATTGTTTCTCCAATTTGTTTAGGCTTACTATTACTCTTATTACTTTTATTCACTTTGCTCCACTAAGCTTAGGTACTTGCGTAATTGGCTTACTTGCCCTATCTATTAATCTTATTTTGCTATTCTTACTCTATTTGCTCATTTACTTACTTACTCATTTACTTATTTTGTTTTATGTCTCTCTGTACCTTCCTTTGTGAGCTCTCTTAGAGGGCTTTTTCTTTTCCTCTCTCCCTCCTACTAACTTTCTCCTACTTCTCGTCATCTCCCTCCTCCCTCTCCATCAACCCCCTCCCCGCCCCCTCTCCTCCCTCCCTACCCTTGGACTGCTCTTTCAGCCGGAACGGGAATATTCTGTAAGCCCTGAGCGTGAAAAGTTAGAAAGACAGCACTGTATTTGTACACAGGCAGAGCATGGATCACGTGGATTGGCGCTAAGGTTGCCTATCTATCAAACTGATGGAACAAATTTCAAGTATTTCCCAAATTCTGCAACTCTAAGTTTCCTATGTCGATTTATTCGTCTCACTGTCCTGTATTGCACAGTGAAGAGTCTTAAACGTTATTCAGCGATACTCTGTTTAATGGAAACGCCTTGCAAAGGTTCTTCGAAGCCATTTTACGCGGGTGTGCCAAAAACTCATGCGTCAGATCAGGATGTAAAAAAGGATTGAATGGGTTTTTAAATAATTACATATCGTTATCAAGTAAATGTTGGTATCAAGTGTGTGAATACTTTATTCGATAAAGCGATTTCTCCTCCCATTAATAGTCAAATTAATAAAACATAAATACGATTACGTACCTACATATACGAAATCTCCTTCGGAATTGTAAGTTTTGTCATAACCGATTTATGACAGCGAAGTTGCATGCGCTGTGTTATCGCGCACGGCGCAATAATATCCAGATGGATAGCAAGGAAATTGTACTGATGGAGTAAGGCAGATCATTGTTACCCATATGCACTTCTTGCCTTTTGAGCAAGGTTTCTTCTTGCTACATTTCGTATACGGAGGAACAGCGCTCACGAAGGCAATTGCAAAGATCAAGAATATGGCGCATATGGCACTGAACTTCATTTTGCGGCCGTACAATTTTTTGGATACCAACAACGATTCTGATTAACCGACTAGCGAGTAATCCAACCGCGTACCTCGTCGTCTTTTATACGCACGTCTGCACCGTGTTTGCGTATGGAACAGGTGACGTAATATCTACACTTCATTAACTCTGCCAATCGCTAAATATCGTCATTTTCGAAAATACACATTATTAAGAGTGCTTTTCTGAATAAATTACTTTAATTACCGTAGCATCATTATTCAATGCATATAATACAAGTATGTAGACTATCGAGAGGTCTGTGTGATGCAACAAATATACGCTCAGGAAAAAGAGATGCAAACGAATCGCTGTGTTTATAAGATTTCTATACGATACGCATGAAGGTTTCTTCCTGCGATAAGAAGGTAGGCTCTCAAGAATTCTTGCACATTAAGGGGAAAATTCAGTTCCTTCCACGGTAGGTACAGTGTCTGCTTGACGTAATAAAAAAACATTTTTTTTCGAATGACTTTTCCATTTGATTCAAGTACTTATATCATAATTTTTTGAAACAAATGGAAGAAACCACTTGCGTCAGACTTCCGAATGCCATGAACATCTAGTCTGTTTAGGCAGTGGAAGTTACCCAGGTAGGGTTTTCCGACATTGGTAACGCAGGCCAGTGTTGTTTCGGGATTGGCAAACCAATATCGTCTATCGACATATTGGCCCCATTTTGGCGATTATATTATTCCTTTACAAGGCCAGTGTTGATAGCTAATATTATAATAGTTTTTCGACGTTAATACAGTACCACGTCAGCATCGAAATTACGAAGGAATTCCAGTACAAAAATATTCATATTCGTCTAATGTCGAGTCAGTATCGAAATGATCTTGGAATATCCGTACTGATATTTAAATAGTTAGGGGATTTCGGGCTAGTAACGGTATGACATCGGCAAACCGGTACTGCATTACGGATATCGAATCAGCATCGAATCGATATCGGAATAACCTCCGCATGTTTGCTTAAGGTAATTCGGGGGAAGACGCCACATGTAACGATATTTTTATTAGTATAAGTAAACATTTAAATGATACAATAATGAAAAAATAAACACTGTATTTTTTCAATATGTCATCGGTTATGTACACTTATTAATTCCTTTCCTAGTGTGTACAGGATTAAGAAATTTAATGTTAAATAAATTCATGTATTTGTGGCATGTTCCCCCATATATACGGGGAAGATGACACCAGGCCATACTCTGTATGATAATAAACAATTTTGAGTTAAAAGTATTCCTGTCTTTAAAAAAGCATTAAAAGATGTAAGACTATATAGGTGTATAGGTGTAAGACTATAAAACACTTAATACGTTTTGAACAAATAAATAGAAAATATTATTAAAGAGCAATATCATCTGTTTCTTAAAATATTATACAAAAATAATTATTATAATATTGTAATTATAATTTGTATTATTAACTGCATTTATATTTACTTTATAACATACAGTACTTAAAAGTATAAGGGGAAGATGCCACACACGCTTATTTTCGTTTTATTACAAGGTTATGGCGGCTTCTGCTTACCTGGCATGTATAACAGAATGCGGAATTCACTTATATTGCTGATACATTATTTAAAATAAAATATCCGTTTATGAGCCTTAAGTATGAGCAACGGGATATTATAACAGCTGTACTCACCAGGCTAAATGTTTACGAAATTGAAAAATAACGGCGATTAAGGCGATAACTTCAAATAAATTGACAACCCACGTGCACACTGGGAGACAACTTTTCACACTAAAGGGTCAGTATTGTCATCTGCCGACACATACAAGTACTAGCAACAAATTTGCGTCTTCCCTCAACTTGCGGCTTCCCCAGAATTACCTTATACTGAATACATGGTCGATACCAATTTTCGACATTAATACAGCATCTAGTTAGTATTAAGCAGCATCTAGTTATTATGCAGTAAGTTAGTATTATATTAGGTGTAGGTAAAAATAAGTTTTAGGACACTTCCATTCCGTGTCATAAAAGTAATTCAAAGTTACCGCTCTCATATGATTTGGTAACACTTGTTATGTAGTGTCGAAAATATAAGGGAGTCATAGATAATATAACCTTTAAATTCTGTGAATAAAACATGCAGACCGATAAGCTCTTTATTAGACACTGCATTTGCTATAAATTCCATAAAGGAAAAAGTGTTAAGAAAGCATGTGAATTGATCTATTCTGTTCTTGGGGACGACATTGTATAATAGATATCTAAAAGTACGTGTGAGTATTGGTATAAGAGATTTGAAGACGGTGATTTTGATGTTAGTAACCGTGAATGTACTGGGGCCCCTGTTGAGGTGGATGAGCAGGAACTGCAAGCGTTGCTGGATGAAAACACTTGCCAGACGGAAAAACAACTTTCAGAACAGCTAGGAGTAACTCGACAAACTATTTTCTATTGCCTTGAAGCAATGGAAAAGACTCGAAAAGGAACAAAGGGGGTGCCACACTCTTTGACTCAAGCAAATAAAAATAGTTGTCTTTTTTGGCATATGTTTGAATCTTTACAACAAGCAACAAAGAAAGTCTTTGTGGGTTTTGATCGGTCAAGGATACGTTAATGGCTCTTGGATGGAAAGTTGTACCACATCCGGCATATTTACCAGACTTAGCTCCAATAGATTTTCACTTGTTTCGGAAAATGTAAAACGAATTGTTTGATGTACGATTCTAAACATTTGAACAAGTCCGAAAACGGGTCGATAATTTCCTCATCTCGCAAGATGCAACTTTCTTTGCGGAAGGCATCCGAGAATTGCCTAAAAGATGGCTGAAGGTCATTGAAAGTGAGGGGGATTATTTTGAGGAATTGATGTATTTTATTTTTTTGAAAAATAAATTTTGAATTTTTGCAAAGTTTCCTAAAACTTATTTGTACACCTAATAAGAATATTACCATGTTAATATGGTCCATTTTGAACCACGTTTTGATTAACTTTTAATTAAAAAATGAAAGGAATTATTTTAAGTTGATTAAATATTATTTAAATACCATTTTCAAATTGGAGGTGGATCAAAATATAATCAAAAAGAATACAAATGAGACGAAAAATGTAACGCATACGACGTTATAAGATCATAATATTCTTATTCTTTCAATCATTTTTGGGTCACATCGAAAATTATCTATTTTTGATCAAATTTTGATAAAATTTACATCAAATTTGTTTGTTCCGGATAGAAAGAGAAATTGAAAAATAGTAATACATGTGGCTATTATGCAACACGATGGAAAAAATCGAGATTTTTCGCAACGAGTAATAATCGATATTTTGAAGAAAACTTCTTTCGGAAAAATCAGTATTTTATGATCGACGAATGATCAGTAAAAATAATAATAAAGTTTCCTGGCAGTGGATTATCGCGAGGGATGAATTTGTATTATTATTTATTCTTTTTTTAAACCACTCCACAAGAGCAGGAATACTAAATATATAACGTACCCATATCCGTATAAATTGTATCATATTAACCCTCCAATGAGAATATTCTCAATTTTGTGAATCACCCCGTAAAACGAGAGTAGATACACTTATAGCCATTCACGTCCCATACGCACACATATCCTCTCGCGCCTGACACGTGGGAAGGGGGCGAGCGACGCGATCGAACACTGCGGAACTTATAAAATCCGATCGGATCGCCGTAAATTGAACGGTGCCCGATATTTCCAATATTTGAAGCCGCCTGCCGGAAATCGCAGTCGCTCCAGGAAATGAAATGTGTGTCTAATTTCCAACGCGCCGTGGAGCGGCGTCAACCGTTCCTTGCCGCGGTATTTGTGCGAGGGTTGAAAGGGGGGGGGGGGAGGATGTTTCACCGGCCCGACTGACAGGACACGTTCGTGTGTATTTTTGAATGAGCCGAATGACGATACGGTCCAGAGCAGCTGGCGCCGGGAGACTAAAAATAAAACAATGATTAACGCTGATCGAATAAACAAACGTTATCTCAGATCTATAACGGGATAAGAGTGGAAAAGGTTCATACGATATATCATGTGACTTACACTGAGAGAATGATTCATCAATAATTGATAAATATAGCTTAAAATATTATGAAAGAAATATTTCGTAAGGACGAGAAAATAAATGTTAATTTCATTCAAACATTGAGAACAAAATTTGGTCAAATTAACAAAATCTTGAAAACGATGACTAAAGCTGTTTGGTGAAATATAGATCCTCCATGTGTTGGTTAAACAGATTACTTTTTGGTTAGAATAACCTTAATATTTAACCGACTGACCAGTATTTGGTCAGAATAACTAAACGCGTTTAACTAGATGCGTTTTGTCATTTTAACCTAATTATTTTTCTCAGGGAACATTTATCTCGAAGAATTTAATTGTGCCAGATAAATATCGCAATAGTTAACGAATATTTGCTTGGTCCAACGAAATGTTTATTTCGCCATATTCAAACAAATATTTACTAACTACAAATAAACTGCTTCCTCGTTGTGAAACGTGACGCGACTTTAAGCAAATAAATGGATGCTCGTCTGTAATCTGCAAAATATTTATTTTAATGAAAGTAATATTATTTGGGCTATTTCAATATTCTCTTTTCTCTTTCATAAAAATATGTACCTATATTTATTTGGATAGAGTCGATATTCATTTGAATCGATTAAGTACCTAAGTGTTCAGTAGGTAGGGGAGGGCAATAAAAAACAAGCGGGTGTCGTTTGTTTCCTATATCCGGTGGGGCTTTTTTCGACTTACCGCTTAGTGCGCCCTCCCTGACAATGAGACGGCTTACGTTTGCGAGACTGACGTGACCCACCCCGAACTACCCGAGTAGTAAAACTGCGATAAACTTGCTCACGGACGACAATAGAATCATTATGCATTGCGTCTCGAAATGAAAAAATATGAGTAACTAAAATGATAGATTCAATAAACGTGTTCATCTATCGATACTATTTGTATTTAAACAAGCGACTCGATGATATTTATAAAAAATAGTCCTTCAATTTTATATCTGGCTTATAAAAATAATACCTAATACCCTTATTTTTAGCCTGTCCATAATCACTGTAATGTATTGTTTTATACTTGTTTCAATTCTACAGATTAAATTACTGTAATATATTTATATTTTTAGTGTTACTTCCGTCCATTATTTTTCGTTCCTCTCGACAAATATCATAACAAAGCATTATCCCCCACGGATAAGTTATATATGTATTTTAGACATAAAGAAACAATATTTCAAATCCATAAACGTTTCTTCTGTTTTCTGTGTACTTTCAATTTTTTTCAATACTTTCAACTATTTTCAATTTTCTAATGCAGTTACTATTTTTAAATATATTTTGATTGTATAAAAAAATGTGTACATTCTTTTTTGTTCGTACATTAAAAATATGTTGAAAATATATTTTAAAAAATATATTTGAAGTACTCACGAAGTGTACAAACAGTGGCGAAAACGTAAATATTTCGAATACTTGTTGCATGTATTTGAAATATTTCTTTTTACATATCACAAATAGCTACATAATTTTTCCGTGGGGGATATATTATAACCTACGCGCGTTGGTTTTCTTAACTTTCAATTTTAAAGGATGCCGTCCTCAGGATACGTAACAAAATAATACTTTTGTTAGCCGATATAATTACGGAAAATGGAATTAATCGAATTTACGCTGGAAAAAGTACAAGCGTGATGCTCTCCTCGATCGCTTCTCGCTTCGCTCCCTTCTCCCGTCAATCGAACTCACGCAATCCTCCCCCGGTGCGCTCGTCCTGCTCCGACAAATCCGCGAGCCGAGGGAAAGATCAAAATATTATCGACATTCGATTGCCGTTCCGATCCGCGTCTCGACTCCGATAAGTAGCCGCATAACAGACAGTCGGGTGTATAGCGAGCTGCGCGCATCCGGCGTCGCGGTATAATCCGAGCGTGGAAATTGAAAAAAGCCGGAGAAATATATAACGCGCGGAGGAGTCTTTCCACCAGAAATGAAATGCATGAATGCGTGCCTCCCCCTCCTCGCCGCGTCGTTCATTCCTACCCCTGCACTCGCCTTGATATTAGGTATGCGAGATGAACGCCCCAACCGTGCTCTCTCTCTCTCTCTCTCTCTCTCTCTCGCTCGCTCGGCGTGGTATCGAAAAAATATGAATAAGTTTTCCAATTTCCGATATTCCATGACATTTTTCTATGAGGGTTGGTTTCAATGAAATGTGAAACATACTATGAAATGCCATCCGATATTCGAGAGCATTCATACGCGTACGTCGGTGTCGTCCGCGTCGCGAGTGGTAACGGTACGAATGGCAACCGGCGAGCGCGACAGCCTTTTCGGTCCAGTGAGAAGCGTTGGCTGCGGCCAGGCGTTATACCTACTTTTGTTATCGGGCGAATACGATCGCACGAGGGGACTTGCACATGTATTGGTTATAAATTGTAATTAGCGAGACGCACTCTAATGAGGTTTGAGATGAAAGGACAAGCATTTATATCTCGCGTACCTACGCATTGTGAGCTAAGACTATGTAGTTCTATTTGGAGCATCTTCTAGTTTTTATATTGTTTGTATGCAAGTTCATTGTTATTTAACGAGAAATTTTATAATTATGTCGTTTGTTGTACATTTAAAGTAGAATTTTGAAATGAAAAGGAACACGAGTAATAATAAACACACACATACATGTATTATTTCTTTATACCGAGAAAAGAGTGTATTTACAGTTAATAAATATAATTTCAAATATAACGCAATAAATATTTCGTTAGTTGTCGAAAACATATATCTATCTATTAATTATTGGAATGTTGTTACTTTATTAAAGTAATTCAATCATGACAAATAAATATCATAACAATTAATGATTATCGACTTGGCCCAACGAAATCATTGTTTTGCCATATTCAAACATAATACTTATATATCAGTATTTATCGAGAAAATGATTTATTTCCAGTTAATAGATGTAATTAATCATTAGAAATATTTATTACATTTAAATAGTTACTCTTAATATAATAATTAAATAGTTAAACACTTAATTGTGGCAAATAAATATCGTTATAGTTAATTAATATTGACTTGGCTCAATAAAATGTTTATTTCGCCAGATTACCCCATACACACATATACATACACATTTATTATAACTCAAATAAACTACTTTGTCAGTGTAATACTCTACACGGAGAGAAAAATGTAGTAGAATCAATTAAACGTTTACACTGAGGAAATAACTTTTTTTGACAAAAATAAATGTGTTTTCGAATAGTTCTAAGAGCACATTTATTTTATCATCGATCGGACGTATATAAACATTATTGATTTAATTGAACATTATTTGGATCAAATCGGTATTCATTCAAATCAATTAAATGTGCTTTTAGGATTATCCAAAAAGACGTTTATTTCAAGTAAGCAAATTTTTTTTCTCAGTGTACTTGTATATTAATAACGAGGTATTTTATTGTCTCAAGTAATTTTTACTAGTTCCAACAAAATATTTTTCTGAATAAATCATATTAACTCGAGCCAATGAAATATTTTGTTGAGATCTGTGAATATTACTTGGACCCATACAATATTTAGTTCGTAATATACAAACAAATGTTGAGTTGATTCTACTAAATTTTTCCTTCACAATCAGTGTACGCCCAAGAAGAAATTTTAGATAAAAAATTTAATGTTTTTTGGTCTATATTAATTAAATATTTACTTCACGAGTTCATAGGTATAATATTTAGTCACTACCCAGTGAATTGATGTTTAGTTGGCACCACTACATTTTTCTCGCCACAATATCATTAAGATTTGATTTATAGAAGTTCCGTTTCGATCGGCGTGCGAACTATGCCGTATATTTGCACCGACGATTGCATCGAGTCAAAGCCTCCTGGAAACGTATTATATAGACGGGTGATACGGACGCTATCGTCCATTTGCATCCGTCTAGGTGCAGTGATCAAACGGTTTGCTGAAAGAGAGGAGAGTTGAGTCACATACAAGAGAGACGAAGGGAGAGAGAGAAAGAGAGACCTGAAGAGACGGAAAGAGATCGAAGCGCGGACCAGGAAGTAAGATACGAGATTTTCAACCGCTTTTTCCCTGAGAATCTCATTCCGCGCGAACACGTGCGACGACGGGGAATCCTGTTGACTTTGATGTCGCAAGAAGCGAGCCGGCGCGCGCGTCGCGTATCACTAAATCCTTTCCCACTTTGCTCCCGATGCATTTAATCTTCGGCGAAGTGAATTCGACGATGCAGTATTTACACAGATGCGTGAAACCCGTGACTTTGTCGCGCGATGTACGACTCCCTCGTCGGCGTAAATCTTTTTTTTTTCTTCCTCGGCCCCGCGTCGCCGTAACTCGTGTGGCCGCCTCTTATTTCTCCGCCGTCTCTCTTTGACGCGGCTTTGGAAAAGATGGCGATGTCGAGTGTAAGTAAGTACACGCGTTTCGTAAAAGGGGCGGGGCTAAAATCGCTGTTATACGTTTTTATGGTGTTAAGAAAACGTCGTTATTTCTTCTTCTCGCGATTGGTACGCAAAGTTTTTACCGCGACGAGATTAAGTCGGAAAACTGTGTAGACTTAGTCGCTCACAAATATCACGTTACTATCCCTCACGGAAAAGTTATGCACTTGGGATAGGTGTATAAAAAGTGTTTCATGTATACTACATGTAACGAGTATTCAAAGTTTATACGTTCTTGCCACTTTTTGTACGCCTCGCGTGTACTTCAATAGTTATTTTCGATACGAGTGCGTGAAGCGCATGTTTTTAACGAGTGTGAAGTTTCACACGCAATCACACGAATTAAAAACGGCGCGAAACGCACGAATATCGAATTTGACTTTTTGTCACCAAAGTGTCAAAACCGAGGTTGGAGCGTGGGCGCGGACGGGGTCCGGGGTGGCGGTACGGAGGGGGGTTGGGGGGGCGGAGCCCCCCAAAAAGAAAGATTATAAAACATATTTTTTAAAGAAAAGAAAGAAAAAAATAACACATTGAAAGTTAGAGTAAAATTATAAACTTTTATCAATATCAAAAAAAAATTAAATATGTATTTTTTCGACAATAAAAAAAAATCAACAAATTCATAGTTGGACACTGATAAGCAATAACGTGTCAACCAACACTGGTTCCATTGTTGAATAAAAACGGGATCCATTGCCACGAGTTTTTATTTATTTCACACTATAAAACTACAATTCACCGTTTTGTGGTTATGTGTACCGGCTTTCTGTCAACTGTGTAGTCTCTCGGCGCATACGCAGTGTTGGACATTCGGTTGGATTCACTGACTGCTAACTTCACAACTATTTCTCCAGTGCAGAAAAAAGTGTTCACGCACTGCGCAGGTACTTTCACGCACTGCGCAGGTTGTTCACAAAAATATATTTAAAATATATAAAAATATATTTTTGTCACCCAGTGTCAAAAACCTCGGTTTTTCGATCGTCCTCGACGCTTGTGAAATCGTGTTTCACGCACTGAAGCTACTCAGTGTGTGAACAACCTGCGCAGTGCGTGAAAGTACCTGCGCAGTGCGTGAACACTTTTTTCTGCACTGGAGAAATAGTTGTGAAGTTAGCAGTCAGTGAATCCAACCGAATGCCCAACACTGCGCATGCGCCGAGAGACTACACAGTTGACAGAAAGCCGGTACACATAACCTCAAAACGGTGAGACAGAAAGCCAGTACACATAACCACAAAACGGTGAATTGTAGTTTTATAGTGTGAAATAAATAAAAACTCGTGACAATGGATCCCGTTTTTATTCAACAATGGAACCAGTGTTGGTTGACACGTTATTGCTTATCAGTGTCCAACTATGAATTTGTTGATTTTTTTTATTGTCTAAAAAATGCATATTTAATTTTTTTTATATTGATAAAAGTTTATAATTTCACTCTAACTTTCAATGTGTTAATTTCTTTCTTTCTTTTCTTTAAAAAATATGTTTTATGATCTTTCTTTTTGTGGGGGCTCCGCCCCCTCAACTCCCCTCCGTACCGCCACCCCGGACACCGTCCGCGCCCACGCT
Source organism: Xiphydria camelus (assembly GCA_963678675.1). Classification (NCBI taxonomy): domain Eukaryota; kingdom Metazoa; phylum Arthropoda; class Insecta; order Hymenoptera; family Xiphydriidae; genus Xiphydria; species Xiphydria camelus. The sequence continues at coordinate 13,120,278 of OY783201.1, forward strand.
CCAACCTCGGTTTTGACTCTTTGGTGACAAAAAGTCAAATTCGATATTCGTGCGTTTCGCGCCGTTTTTAATTCGTGTGATTGCGTGTGAAACTTCACACTCGTTAAAAACATGCGCTTCACGCACTCGTATCGAAAATAACTATTTTAAACGTAGGTACGAAACAATTTATTCTTTACATAATCGAAAAATATTTACAAATATTAGCTGAATTAGAAGATTTGATACGTTACCTATATATATTTTTTGTTTGTTAATACACGCGAAATATATTTAAAATAAGTATACCAAATATATTTTAAGTACTTGCGAAGTATACAAAAAGCAGCAAGAATGTATAGGTATATATATATATTTCAAATAGGTACTCATTACTCAAAATAAAATTCTTTTTTTATATCTGAAATACGTAACATATTTCTTATGTAATAAAAATATATTTACAAAAATTGGCTGCATTAGAATATTTAAAATATATTTTAGGTTAATACGCTCTAAATATATTAAAAACTAGCAGCCCGTCCCGGCTTCGCACGGGTAGATTGTGGATTGATTTTGGTCGTCATTTAATGAATTTTTAGCAGATATCTGTACTCATATTTAGGGAGCCATACTACGCTAAAAAAACACATGTATTTAATTTAAATTGGAAAGTATATTTCTTTTATTAATTTATCTTAAGGCCAGCGGATAGACAATGTTTTTTATTTCTTTATTTGGAGTAAAAACGTGTAAATTTTTCGGTATGCCAACTCTGGAGCAAGCCACATACAATTGGCCGTGTGAAAAACATGAATTTTCCAAATTTAAGCCAGCAATAGTCAACCATTGACCTTGTGCTTTGTTGATGGTAATAGCAAAAGCAAGACGCAAAGGGAACTGGAGCCGCTTGAATTCGAATGTTAAATCGTTGGAAATCATAGGTATGCGTGAATGAGGACGTCTTCGCCTTTGAATTTGCCAGTGATGATTGTTACCTCGATTAAATTTGGTTGGCACTAAGGGATTTTTCGTGTAACTGATTTGGAATATTATGTCAGATGTAAGAGATTCCAAATGAAGGTCATGGTCAAGGTCAAATACAATATCACCATTGTACAGCCACTAAAAAATCCTAAATCCTACTATCAAAAAGAATTTGTATAGGGCCCATAGCTTTCATGGTACGAAGCCGAACTGTGCTTGACCTCAATTTGACCTCCGCTGACCATAAAGGTCACATGGAAATAATGGTCAAGGACATATTTGAACGTGAAATTTCCCGCTCCTTTCATTTCCGGTATATAAAATAGAGGTTCGGATTTAAAAAAATTAATTTTACCTAGAAGGTCATTGTCAATGTCAAATCCAATATGACCATTGGGTAGCCAGGGAAAAATCCTAAAAGTTTTATATTAAACGTTTTTCTCTAAAACGATTTTCCGCTGAGATAATCAGCTGTGCCTGGACTTTTTGAACACCCTGTATAAGATTTACTAACTCAGAAACCTTCGCGAGCATGCGCCCAACCATTCCCCAAAGTTTCATCGCAATCGGATGAACGGTTTAGGAAGGCATAATAATCATCCGTACCGGTACTTTTCGAACACCCTGTATACGATTTACTAACTCAGAGACCTTCGCGGGCATGCGTCCAACCATTCCCCAAAGTTTCATCGCAATCGGATGAACGGTTTAGGAAGGCATTTGATATTACCTTAAAGGTCACGGTCAAGGTCAAATCCAATACGACCACTGGGTAGCCAAGGGAAAATCCTTAAAGTTTTGTATTAAACATTTTTCTCTAAAATGTTTTCCCGTTGAGATAATCGGCCGTACCGGGACTTTTTGAACACCCTGTATAAGATTTACTAACTCAGAAACCATCGCGGGCATGCGTCCAACCATTTTCCAAAATTTCATCGTAATCGGATGAACGATTTAGGAAGGCATAAGAGACATACAGACAGACAGACAAACATTCATTTTTATATATATAGATATATTTTAAGTGCCTACTTTCGATGTACCTATACGAAAAGCGGCAAAACATACTTCTCATAGGTATACCTATGTATATTTTGAATACTCATTACATGTGTAATATCTGAAATTTCTTTATTTCTCAAATATGTAACTTTTTCATGGGGGTGATGCCAAAAAATTATATATGCCGCTTTATACCTTATATTGAGAAAAAATATCATCTCGAAACTAATAAAAATACGTAAGAAAGGTTTGAAAAAGATAAAAGAAAAAGTTAAAAAACTAAAGGCAAGAGGGAATATAGGACATGGTCTATACTCCCTTTTTGGCATTAGCTTTCGTGATTTTTCGAAAACTTAGTTCCGAAAGGGCGCATGGAATAAAACCTGTGTGTCCTTATGCTTTTTAAGTTTTCAATTTTTTCTTATTTTTATTTACTCATTTTTAAACAAATTTGAGCGAATAACAAGCATTTTTTTGAAACACCCTTTCGGCTTTATGAAGGCACATTTCGGCGCATACGTCCTTTTTTGCATTAATGACGCGATATCTGATCGATCAGTTTGGACGTAGAAAAGATTTTACCGTCGAAAGAGTATCGGACTCCGATGGCATTAAATAGTACCTAATAAAAAATACGACTCGAGTGTCATTTATTTCGAAATTTATCGCACCGTATTATTTACAGCGATAAGGATATCGAGGGAAGTTATCTTTCCTCGTATTCTCGTCGATTTTATCGACAGTCCAGACTTCTTCGCGAAAGTAAGGCCGCGTAATGGTGCCGGCAAGAGAGGGCCGAGGAGCATCGCGAACGACCCGTTCCACGCGTCTCGCACGGGACGGAGAAGGAATAATCGACGAGGTTATTCTCTTTTCTCGAGGGTTCCGCCTAAGACTCGCCGCTCGACTCCCGGCCTTATATAGGTACATATTTCATTACCATAATTCGCCCCCATAATTTACCTGAGGCGCGGGGCCGACGGGAAATGGCAGTTGAAATATGACGGATCGCGCATAATCCATCCGCGAGATGAGAAATCGAAGTTGAATACTGTATACGACGGGGCTAAGAGAACCGCGATCCATCAAGGCGACGTAAGGAGCGGGGGGTGATATATCTGCGGCCAGGTTGACCTCTGCGCCGGACACTATAAAACCACCCTTAAACATCGCCGCCCTAAAACGTGCGAGATTGCTCGCTGAATTGCTAAGTTCGCCTGAAATATACGATTGGACGTGGGTTTCCGTGCAGGGGTTGGGCGGGATGGTAAGCGGGAGGGAGGTGCAGCGTGGGTCCGGTGCGAATTCCGAATATATCCCGTCGGGCTTTCCTCTGTTTCACGGCGCGCCGGTGAAAAGCTCGAGAGGAAAGACTGACACGCGGGGAAAAAAAATACCACGCGAAGAAAGATTGATTTTCGTTCCTATACTTTATTATACTTCTATCAAGATGAAAATTATTCTCCCGGTGTACACTGTAAAAAAATGTATATTTTTAATACATTTTATATAAAGCTTTTTTCCAATTCGTGATTATGGAAATAAATATATTCCGCAATCATAAACATTAATATATTTCCTCGAAAAATTTTCCTCATCAATTTCATAACAGACTATATCAACTTTCATAATTACATATTGAATAAAAGCTTTATGTATCTACCTACAATTACATTACATTTCATACAAATTCTTTTACAGTGTACATTGTAAAAAAAAATTATTTAAAGTATATTTCTTTATGAAATTTTTAAGGGTTTCATAAGAAAATATATAATTTTCATAATCACCCATTGTAAAGAAGCTTATTGGAAGTAGTGTACACTGTAAACAATTTTGTATTGCTGATATAGGTACTTTTACATAAAGCTTTTTTCCAATGCATGTGATTATGGAAATTAATATACTCCGTGATTATAAACATTAATATATTTCTTTATGAAATTTCTCTTATAAATTTCATAGCGGAGTATATTAAATTTCATAATCACAAATCGGATAGAACCTTTATTTATTTATATACAATTATATTAAATTTAATACAAATTTTTTTCACAGTGTACTTTATAATTTATATGAATCATAATTCATTCTATCTTATGAAATTAGATAAATGTGTTATTCATTTTTTTTCACGACATTGCATTAAACCGATATCGGTAACATAAAAACTATTTTTCCTCACTCATGCCCATTTCGAGGCCTTTTCCAGCCTATTTTTAGACCGTAAGATGGCGTTTTTCCCGCGTGACACTAACCGGGAGTCCGCAGGCTGTCAAAAGATTGTTTAGTCCGAAGTGGGTCCTTTTTCCAAACTGATTAACGCAACGTGAAATGAGCCGTGTATACTTCTGTTTGTTTTGTTTTGAGAAATAGGCATTCGTGAGAAAAAATAGTACTTATATGTCATTCGGCTGAAATCTTCGGATTTTTAAGATTGTATTTAGGTCGTAGCACGAGGCATGGTGAGGGCACGAGGCTCGCCTTCGGCGATAAACCTATTTAAACACAGTCTGAAAAAACCTCGGATTACCGCCTAATGATATAAGATACTATTATCGTTGAGAAGGGGTATACATAGTTCATATTTCAATGTGTGTGGTAACACGTGATGTATATGGTTACGTAATATCGATAGCATGTACAATTTCCCGGCAGTACCTGGAAAGTGCGACGCCACAGGTGCTAACAGTTAGAAGTTACGTCCGTATTGTGTTTTATCTCACCCTGAGGATTCCGTGTTATTCGTTGCGTTTTTCTCCCTTGTAACGTATGATTCGATAAACAGGGTTTGTCTGGTGGTATACTATTTTGCTGATACGCGTAGCTATTTACGTCCACGTTCCCGATTAAATAGACCATGAATATTGGCGAGATAATCTTTGTCGTCGCATCCTTGTGGTGCACTGCTTGAAATATTTTGAAAGATAGAGCTGAGTTGCACGTGGATGTCTCCTTTCTGTCTCTTTTACGTAAATATATTTTACATGGGAGAAAAATTAGTTGGATTTACTTAAAATTACTTACAGAGTCGCGAGTAATTATTTATTTACATCAATTAAAATTTGTTGTTCATCAATTAAATAACTCTCCCTTACAATCACGTGTAATAATATGTGATAGAGATGAAACAAATTTAATTAATGTGAAAAAAGATTTCATTTATGTAAATAATTACTTGCGACCCAGCAAGAAATTTTTAGTACTCGGAGAAAAATCCTTTCGAACAGGAGGAGTGGAATTAAAAAAAGCGTCATATCACTATTGTAAACGACAAGAAAGCCAAAAAATATTGACACAAGAGTTCTTCTCAATTAGCTTGAACTCTCAAGTCCTGATACAAACTTGTTCTCTTTTGCACTATATTAAGTCATTAGTATTATAACAAATGCCTACATATAATCGTAAACTTTCCAATTTGTTCTGCTGATATCGAGAATTAAACATGAACTAATTTTTAATTTCAGATTGTCAAGATCCTACAATACTCCTTCTTCTGTCATATTCTGGAGAAGTGTGCGTGAAACTTTGTGACCTATAACTCACAATGTTCATCTGTTTTCTTTGTAAGCAAATGCTATCCCGAGTGCACATGGTAAAAACGTGTATTTTTTAACTTAGCTTCAACTTTAGGTGATAACCTCGGAGTACACTCCACTTTAGGATTTCCAAAAAGTTTTAAAGTATGTTACCCATGCAGATTTTGCATAATTGACGCAAAACGTGTTAATTCTATTTTTCATGAGAACTTCTGCATACTTCGAGATCAACAGTAATTTATCAATGTCGTATTGACATATGCCTTCCAATAGGTCATGCATGACATATACATTCGACGGGTCTACTGAAATATTTCTTGTCACATGGAACTTAGCCAACTGGTGAAAGCAGTATTTTCCATTGATATGTATTTGTCAAAGTCACATTGTTTAATTTTACGTGTTCTTCGTAGTTACGAAGAATATATATTAAATTTTATACGAATTTGTTCACAGTATATGTAAGTAGTTTCATTACATTCATTTTGAAGATATACGGGAATTTGCAAGAGTGCAATTATTTATATATGGTGAAATAAACATTTTATTGGCTCAAGCAAACATTCGTTAACTATGACAACATTTATTTGACACAATTTAATCCCTTAAGGCAATCATTTGAACGAAATAAACATTTCAATAGTTGACATATATTTTCTTGTCGTAACAAAATATTTATTTTCCCGTATTTGCAATTACATACATTAATTATTAATAAATTATCTTCCAGGAGTACCGATATCTCAGATCAGACGAAAGGCGAAAGTAACTTTGCATTATATCACTTTGCGCATCATGCCATTCCCGCATCTACGTATCCGCGACCTGAAAAGTTTCCAATGCATTCGCCTCGACGATTCGAAAAAGAAAATTCGCTCGCTCGATCGATTCTCGTTATACTTGCAATTATATTCTCGATTCTCGCGAAACGTTGTCCTATCAATTTAATATTTCACGCCTATCCGCATCAGGATCGCGTTCAACGAAGAAAGAGAACTAGTTTCCACGTACACGTAACGCGCACGCGGTACACTGACACGAAGAGGAGAGAGCGTACGCATAATATCGCCACTCCGAGGCGCGATCGTTGGAGCGCGAAGAAATCGACGCGCGGCGTGTGATGGATGAGAATTTGTACGGAGATATGTACAGCTGTAGGTCGCAGTAACGTTAACGCAAATCTAATTCGCTCGAGGGTGTATGCGCGCGCGCGCGTGCGAATGTGTGTGCTTGTGTGCGTATCTATACAGGTACAGCCGTGCGATCTTCGTTGCGTAAGGTGAGAGCCAGTCGCGGCGACCGTTGCCAATCGGAAACTCGTCATTTGCAGCCGCGCGGTGCAGTTTTCTCGCAAGAAAACTCGTTCGGTTGCGGACGAACGGTAATTACCGCGCTAATTATATGTACCTAACGTCGATTCGGTCCGATCGGTACGACGATACGCTCCGATTGACATGTGAGAACGGCGTAAGGCTGCCGCAAATGGGTGGAAAAATGGGGCGCGACTATTATGTAGTTGTATATAGGTACGGTTATCGAGAGAATGGAGTCGAAGAACGACCTGTGCATTGTAATATCGTCGATTTCGGCTATTATAACTCGCGCAACTTGTCCGACTTGTAGGAGATGTTCCACGTCTATTTTACACTTCAACCTATACCATTTCAGGGAACGTTGTGACATAAAAAGTCACCGTTCTTTGTTTGATTTTCTAGTAACGACACACCGAGGGACAGTACCTAAGGTAAGAGTGGAGTGTAAGCCCGGTTGAAGCGCGGGTTCATAATAGATTATATCAAGAACGATTAGAGATATCGAAAAAAAAGTCTCAACAGAAAGTGTTCATCTATATTTTTGCTATAAAAAAGCTTCTCTTGATTTATCACGCATACCTACTGCGTTTCGAGATAATCGCGTTCAATGTTTGCGATAAACGCTCCAATTAAAGTGCGAGTTCAGAATCAATTATCTCAAAAACGATCAGAGATATCGAAAAAAAATCTCAACAGAAAATGTTCATCTATATGTTTGCTATAAAAAAGCTTCCCTTGATTTATCACGTACACCTACTGCATTTCGAGATAATCGCGTTCAATTTTTGAGATAAACGCTCCAATTAAAGTGCGAGTTCAGAATCGATTATCTCAAAAACGATTAGAGATATCAAAGAAAAATTTAAATGAAAAGTGTTCGTCTATGTTTTTGCTATAAAAAAGCTCTCTTTGATTTTGTATGTATGTCCAATGCGTTTCGAGATAATCGCGTTCAAAGTTGAACGGAAATTGGGGCGTTCACTCTGCAGTAAAATGAGTTCTCAAATACATAATAACACTCGAGTTGGCCTTTAATTACCACGACGTATCGCGCTAATCAAATGTCATACCGTACTCTACTTTCGGTTACATATATATACACCACAACTTTCCTCTTCGAGATGCTAGCCAGCTGCACCATACATATGTAGCTAATTGTAAGAAAAGCACGGATAGAAGCGGTTCACTCTAGTCATACGTGATTCAGAATTCTTGGATCACACTGTGGATCCTAGAATTCGTCATCGAAACCGCCGATAACCCGTTCAAACTGTTCGTTTCGCCCCACTGCGCCGTTTCATCCTCTAGTTTGCATTCACTTCCGGCTGGAGCTTTTCCGGCCCATCACCACAATTTCCGTCGCAGGGCCGAGAGCTTTTTGACCGCCCTGGAGACGAAAGGAACGGTTCGTGCTCTCGGCAGAAGACGAAGCGGATGCGGGAAATCGACTTGCGAAAAACGGGGGGGGGGGGGGGGGGAGACCGCGAAGAAAAGAAGCGAAAAAAGTATATAGCGCCCAAGTGTGGGGGTAAGGAGCAGGGGAGGTCGACGAAGGGGAAATGTCACGAGATCCCTCCGCGGTAGATTCACTACACTTACTTCTTTACTTCTGAATTCAGTCGATACATCACGCCTCTGGAACTTGCCGGAGCCCCGCCCCCGCCACCCACACGCTCCGCCCAGCGCCTCGAGACGAGATTCACTCGTCTTGGTAGTCGGCACTCGGCACTCGGCACTCCGCATCTACGCTCCCGGATTGTTACGATCTCTGTCGGAGCGCCGAGGTGTAAAAGCTCCGAACAAGAGGCAGACAGGCAGCCCGCGGGCCCAGGCATCGATCGCCCTCTCACCTTCCCACGACCGCTGAGAGCTTCCGCGTCTTCCCGGCCGATTACCGCGCGAGAGTGGTCGATGAGTGGACGCGAAACCTCGCGAGGTGAGCTCACGGGTGTGCGATGCCTAACGAGACAACTGGGGGTGACGGTGAACGAAAGATCAAAGGATCGAGAGATCTACACATAGAGGAGAAGGTCCGAATATGGGCCCCCATTTTGTTTTTTCGTAATAAATTGGCTATTATTATTTTTAGCTAATGTTTAAAAACGTTTACATGCAGTATAAGGACTTGGTAATAAAGCTCCAAACGTGTTTATCTAAAACTACGAAATGTACCATTACACGCTCTATAAATGTTATATTGACCGTATTGATTAATCTTTCAATCTAATCGATATTCATTCGAATGAAATAAATACGCAATTTATTATTGATCGAATAGAATAATATTACTAAAAGTTAGGATTAATGCTCTAGTTGAAGTGCAAATTCAATATCGATTATCTTGAATATAATTAGAGATATCGAACAAAAAAAGACTTAAATCAGAAAGGTGTGCCTGTATTTTTACTATAAAAAGCTACTTTCAATTCTTTACGTATCTCCACCGTGTATTGAGATAATTGCATTCAAAGTCAATGAACAGAAACTTGGGCGTTTATTCAACTCTTACCCTGAAATCTACTCGATATTGAATCGAATCAAATAAATATGCTTGTAGGACTTTTCGATGGCATAAGCTTATTTGAATCTGGCACGTTTTTTTTTTCAGTCTATATACAATTGAGGTTTTTGAAATAATCACACATCATTATTACATAAATTTTAGTACCAAGCATGTACTTTATTCGATAAAGCGACTTCTCCTCCATTAATAGTCATATTAATGAAAAGAAATCACAATTACATAAAGTACCTACGAGATCTACGGAATTCTGAGTCCTTGTCATAGCCAGTTCGTTCATACAGAGAAGTTGCGTGCCGTGGTTCCACGTTGACTAGAATTTTATTTCCGAATGCAATAATTTCCTTCTGTAGGTCCTCCTTTCCAATGATATAGTTTTATACGTCTGCAGCCAAAACCACTCGGGCACTCGCGGCGAGGGCCACATTTCTTGGGAAAAGGATAAGCGTTCGCGACGGCAATCGCGAAGATCAAGAACATGGCGAATATAACACAGAACTTCATATTTTAATCGTACAGTTTTCCGGATACCGACAACAATTATATGATTGACAGACTGATGAGTGATCTAATTGCGCACCCCATCGCCTTTTATATAAGCAGACGTTTGTACCGCGCACGCGAGCAAAACGGACGACGTGTTATATTTGGTTAAGTCAACCTGTCGGCGAGTGTGGAAGATAAAGTAAATTTATTGCTCTTTGAGAATACATGTTTTTACTATAGGTGTGTCTGTTCTATTGAATAAATTAATTTGACTATCGCAGCCTGATTATTGAATGTGTAATAAGATATAGACTGCCGACATATTCGTACGCGACGAATACATTGATGAAAAAATATAGCAGCGAAAAAATCGGAACAGTTCACATGGGAAGTTGACCCCTCGTTCCCATTACTCTCCACGGCAACGAGGGCCCAACCCTCCACGTATATCAACTTGCTCCAGTTTCCTCTAGTTGAAGGATTCGGCGATTTTGTGGACCGCGTAGTAATAGACTTCGAAAGCGATTATCTTGAAGCGCAGTGGAATTATGTGAAAAATGGAAAGTACTTTTTTTTTCCCCTAATAAAACGTGGTCGAGCATTTTTCATTTAAACATTTTTTTCAGGAGCTTTTGAGATAATCGGTTTTGAACGTTCACTTCAATTTGAGTTTTTATTTCAATTTTACCCCAGATAAAAATACATTAGAACCAAGCTAAGAGTTCAAACGTTTCCCTCTTGATCTGATTCAATGACGTGACTGGAATTGCAATTCTTCGTAAAGCCTTTCCGACCTACGACCATGCAAATACGCATCTTTCGTCTATTCGGTGAGCGGAAAGACAGTTCATTGCGGGTTTCTCGAAGATAAAAGAAAGAGTGGTAGAGAAAAGAATATCTACGCCCCCTATATATACGGAAAAGTTATGTATTTGAGATATACATATAAACAAATATTTCAAATCCTACATGCAACAAGTAATCTAAATATATATCTACATTTTTTGTCGCGTTTTGTATATTTCGCAAGTATTACGAATATATTTTCGATATATTCCTAATAGATACCTACATCAAAAATTTATTTCAAATGTGCCCAAAATATTGTTGAGATACATAAGAAATAGTTAAATATATTTTGATATACCTATCTAAATGTATTAAATATATTTCTGATATATCTTAGATATATAAAAATATATTAAAAATATTGTCCAAGTATTTGCCAAGTATACAAACACCCGTGTGGAAATCTGCCCAAGTTGGCCCAATCAGTAATTGGGCGCCAATTAGGCCCCAATTGGGCGGCCCAATTTGAATAAAATATAATAAATCAAATAGATACAATTGTTTGTTTTATTTATGTACCGGAAGTAAAAATAAATCTGGACATTTAGAACTTATTCCGAACTTTTAGTGACTGAAATTTGGGTCAGGTGATACGATATATTGTAGTATTAGCGTTTAGTTGGGGCTACATTGGGTACCCCAATCTTGCCCCAACTGAGGTACCTAATCACTTAGTCACTTATCCACAAAGGCACAAGGCACTTATCCATTTTTACCTATGCCGAAAAAAAATCGACGAGGGTAGGGTGATTTTTTCAGGGCTGTTTAAGGGTAGTCTCCAGAGTACCGAATCAAAAGGCTTTTTTATTATTTTATTATTATTTTTTTTCGACAAAATGAACTTAATAAAAGTTGTAGATAATAACATTCTAATCTTTGCTTTATGACTTTTTTTTCTAGCTATTTTAGTTTAGGCGCTACGGCTATTTTTGTGTTTAGAAATTCGCCAGGGCCGTCCCGGGAAAAGAGTACGGCCCTGGAGAGAGGCTGAAAACGTCCCCTTTTTTCGGGACGGCCCTGACAAATAGTGGTGAATGTGACAGACGCTCCGTGTCGTTTGCAAATCGTTTGTATTTTTTTTTTAATAATCGTGAATCGTGATAGTGAACGGATGCAGTGCTACTTTTCTCTGGATGCCTGTGCATACAGAGCAGGAAAGGAGACGGCAGCATCTCAGAAGAATTGCCATCAGATAAGTTACTTTCTATCTGATCATTCTAACCTCACTTTGATTGCCTAAGAAGGACATATATTTTTGTGAATATTCTATTCTTTGTTTTCAGCGTCATGCGAGCACGGGACGAATCAATGGTTTTTCTTCTCCATCAACAAGCCGTGGCAGAAAAATAGGAGCGGCTACCTGTCAAACGTGAAGTGTACATGTACCTCACTTCTATTTCATCTCTTCTTCGCCTCGGATGTAAAGATGGAAATGATAAAATATCATTATTTACACCCCACAAAGCACGTTTTTACAAGTAACTTTTCTGTAACATTCCTGCGATATTTTACAATATTCGTGAACACTACCGTATGTTAGAAATATATAAATATTTCTCGATAAAAACGTTTCGGAATCATCACGTCGAAAGATCTCCTTGATAAGGTATAGCGCGATAAGATTGTATTTGTCAGGGCTGAATTATATAGGGTTTTTATAATTATTTTAGGAAGTCCCAGAAGAATACAGGTGCAGCAAAATATCGATACTCTGTGCTAGAAAGAATAAGGAATAACCCTCGAACGCGCGAGTATTCAAGCTGTGGCAACAGAGGTTAGAATCAGCAAGTCCACGGTTGGGAGGATGTTGGAGGATGAAAATTTTCATCCATTTAAAGTGACGCACGACCATATATTACAAATTTTAATTTTACTTGCAGATTTTTTCTCTAAACTCGCTCATGGATGTAGAAGAAAATATTTCCAAAAGCGTGGTGACACCATGAAGAAATATTTAACAAAAGATCTGGCTGTTAAATTCACGAACGTCCGCAAAGCGTCTAGCAAGTTTCTCCTTAAAGAGTTCAGTCTCCAAGGTGAGAGTGATTAATATTTTTTCATGTAAATTATTGTTTTTGAAATATATTTACGAAGTAAAAACCTTTCAAAGTAATGATTGCAATACATCATTTTGTAATGTTTTTTGTCAGATGCCGTAATTCGAAGCAGCAGCAAGGAAGCCCCTTCTTCAGAGAAGGCAGCCATCGAGGCCATTGGATCGGCTTTGGCTTACGTAGGGGACTGGGACGGAGGACGACGAGAAGGCAGGGAAGTCCAACCCGGAGCGTGGCATCCGTGAAGCCGAGGTGGCAACGCCGGGGGCGAGAATACGACAGACGACGGCGCGAGAACGAGTAGCTGCAGCGAGTAGTTTTTAGTCTCTTAAAGCGCGTTGCCACGAGTCGACTAAAGTCGAACGACTTGGTAGTTCGATCGTAGTCGACCTAAAATTTCTTTGTTATTAGTCGAATCGAACGAAGTAGCTCATCTTGCGACTTCATGCGATTCGACTCATAACAAAGAAATTTTAAGTCGACTACGGTCGAACTACCAAATCGTTCGACTTGAGTCGACTCGTGGCAACGCGCCATTTTTAGCTTGCCCGGTCTGCTCACGACTTCGATCTTGTTTTTTTTTGCATAGTGTATATACAGGGTGTTACTTAATGATAGGCCGTAATTGCAAGGGCACATTACTGAATCAATTTCCAGTAGAAAAGTTCATATTAACATGTGTCCTAAAATGTCTGGTTTTCAAGATACAGGACGTCAAAGTTTAAAAAAAATTGGTTTTTCAATAATATCTCAACGATCTTTGTGCCGATTTTGTTGACATTTGGCACTGTTGTTTATTGTAATAAGACGCTAACTTACCACTAACTAGAAGATAATTATGAGTTCCAGTGGCGTCCCGGGGGACAATCGCACGAATAATATTGACAAAAAAAGTGTACACCACTGACTTTTTTAAAAAAATGTATATTTTTTCAGATTAAGCAGCTAAAAATACAACTTTTTTGTCTCTTGATATTATCTCGTACCTAACTTCGTTTTTGAGGAAAACAAATATTATTCGTGAGTGTCCCCCGGGACGCCACTGGAACTCATAATTATCTTCTAGTTAGTGTTAACTTAGTATCTTATTACAATAAACAACAGTGCCAAATGTCAACAAAATCGGCACAAGGATCTTTGAGATATTATTTTTAAAAAACAGATTTTTAAAAATTTTGACGTCCTGTATCTTGAAAATCAGACATTTTAGGGCACATGTTAATATGAACTTTTCTACTGGAAATAGATTCAGTAATGTGCCCTTGCAATTACGGCCTATCATTAAGTAACACCCTGTATATTTAAATAAATATAGTGTATGTAGTGTAGTGTATATAGTGTATGATAGAGCTCTAAAAACTGAAGAATACGTTTATATTGTTATTATTTCTTACTGTATGGCCTTGGCCTTTTACATTATTAATCGCACCCTAATCCCCCTTGCATTTAAATCTATAAAATATGAAAATAGAAAATTCTTAAATTGTACTTATGAAAAACTAAGGAAACCCGCGCGTATGATTTGTATCAATCATTGTTCCGCTTGAATACGTTTATATTTTACTTTTGTACATTTTATGAGAAAATATAAAATCTTATTAATTATTATTAATCTTATTATTCATTAAAAGTAACATTTCAGGTTGATTGGGCATAAATAGGGTTGCCCAATTGGGGCCCAATTGGGCGGCCCAAATTGGGCATAGGTTGGGCGGAGCGTTACAAGCCCAACGAAAGCCCAATTGGGCACTGATTGGGCTGCCCAATTGGCGCCCAACTAGTAATTGAAGATTACCACACGGGCAGCGGCGGAAACGTAGGTATACTCGTACATTTTCGATAGGCTTTAAATATATTTGGAATGTACAATCGAGGATTAATATATTTTGTATATATTCAAAATATATTTAAAATATCGATTGTATTAGCAAATTGGATAGTTATTATTGCTAATACACTCCGAATATATTCAAAGTATTGAAAAATACCTTTTAAGTACTTGCGGAGTATACGAAAAGCGGAAAAAGCGTAGATATACCCGTGTGGAAATGTTCATTGGGCCCCAATTGGGGCCCAATTGGGCAGCCCAATCAGTGCCCAATTGGGCTTTCGTTGGGCTTGTAACGCTCCGCCCAACCTATGCCCAATTTGGGCCGCCCAATTGGGCCCCAATTGGGCAACCCTATTTATGCCCAATCAACCTGAAATGTTACTTTTAATGAATAATAAGATTAATAATAATTAATAAGATTTTATATTTTCTCATAAAATGTACAAAAGTAAAATATAAACGTATTCAAGCGGAACAATGATTGATACAAATCATACGCGCGGGTTTCCTTAGTTTTTCATAGTTTCCTTAGTTATTCAATTGCATCTCCTATTTTTCTGCCACGGCTTTTTGATGGAGAAGAAAAACCATTGACTCGTCCCGTGCTCGCATGACGCTGAAAACAAAAAATAGAATATCCACAAAGATATAAGTATGTCCTTCATAGGCAATCAAAGTGAGGTTAGAATGGTCAGATAGAAAGTAACTTATCTGATGGCAATTCTTCTGAGATGCTGCCGTCTCCTTTCCTGCTCTTTATGTACAGGCATCCAGAGAAAAGTAGCACTGCATCCGTTCACTATCACGATTCACGATTATTAAAAAAAAATACAAACGATTAGCAAACTACACGGAGCGTCTGTCACATTCACCACTATTCGCCAGGGCCGTCCCGAAAAAAGGGGACGTTTTCAGCCTTTCTCCAGGGCCGTACTCTTTTCCCGGGACGGCCCTTGCGAATTTCTAAACACAAAAATAGCCGTAGCGCCTAAACTAAAATAGCTAGAAAAAAAAGTCATAAAGCAAAGATTAGAATGTTATTATCTACAACTTTTATTAAGGTCATTTTGTCGAAAAACAAAATAATAATGAAATAATAAAAAAGGCTTTTCACACTAAAAAATCACACTACCCTTGTCGATTTGTTTGCGGCATAGGTAAAAATCGATAAGTGCCTTGGACTAAGTGATTAGGTACCAACTAAACGCTAATACTATATCGTATCACCTGACCCAAATTTCAGTCACTAAAAGTTCGGAATAGATTTCAATTTTATTTATTCTGTAATAGAAATGGCCAATTTATCATTATATGTATCTTACTCCACTCAATTTGAAAAATGCTGTAAATATTATTAAAAACGCAATTATCAAAGAATGAAATATATTATATATTTATTACCAGTCATCCTAATAAAGTTAGTAAAGTTTTTGAGGCGATGCTATCAACATTAAAACATAAAAATTATACAATATTTCTTGCTAGGGTAGTGATTAGGTACCTTAGTTGGGGCCTGATTGGGCTGCCCAACGTAGCCCCAACTAAACGCTAATACTACATCGTATCACCTAACCCAAATTCCAGTCACTAAAAGTTCGGAATAAGTTCTAAATGTCCAGATTTATTTTTACTTCCGGTACATAAATAAAACAAACAATTGTATCTATTCGATTTATTATATTTTATTCAAATTGGGCCGCCCAATTGGGGCCTAATTGGCGCCCAATTACTGGTTGGGCCAACTTGGGCAGATTTCCACACGGGATGTTCCATTAAAT
>OY783201.1:13136816-13343511 GCA_963678675.1 Xiphydria camelus
AGAGAGAGAGAGAGAGAGAGAGAGAGAGAGAGAGAGAGAGAGAGAGAGAGAGAGAGAGAGAGAGAGAGGACGCTCGTAACGACTTGTGCTACTCCGAGAAGCCGTGCGATATAACCGACCTAATGCCCGTATAAACTCGCGATACGCAAAAAGGACGCGGCTCAGATATTCAGCAACAGCGCGAAGAAAGCAACGCGTTTGTATTCTAAATATAGTCGCGGCGGACAATACGGGAGCCGCAGTACGAGCGGTCCCGCCTGCTCGGGGATTCGTATAAAGAAGGTAAAAAGAAGAAGAGGAATCCACCTCGCTTTTCGCGAGGAGCTTTCGACGAGGCCTCCGATGGCTCCTCTTATCTCGCGCCAGAAACCGCCTATCATCGTCGACGCGCACCGTACACTTCGCTCCTTCGAGGGTCCTCCGCGCGGTCCGACGATCCCCTCGCACCCTTCTCCACTACACGTTCGTCGCGAATGCTACCCTACTATACTGCGATTTCCCGCTGCGAATGCTACCCTACTATACGCTATACTGCGATTTCCCGCTGCACCGCTTCGCACACCGCCTCTGACCGCCTCCTCCCTGGTCATTGTCCGGAAAATTCGTCGGAAACCGCGCGCGGTCCGCATTGAAGAAGGACCGGAGACAATCATATCTACTCGCGCGGCAAGTGTCTCCCAAGATGCGGAAAACTTTGCCCGGGCAGTCGGCATACTTTCTTCCGCGGTAGTTTCTCAGACAATGCCCGAACTTCTGTAATTAAAGTTACGGCGAAAGCGCGCGCGCGCGCGCTGAAGCTGAGTTACGGAAAGTTGCCAGCCGTCGCTTGGTGGGGTAGGTATATCTATACCTATAGTCGTTTTGTGGGGAGAAGAGAAGGTATCCCTTTCGCGGGCACCGTACGGGAGTGCGGTTGATGAGATCAACTCTCCAGCTCGTGACGCGTCGCCGACGGTTGCCGCGTGCGTCTCGGTGGACTCTTTCGTAAGGACAAACGCCGACGATTGTCGTCCGAAAAGCGAATCTCTTTGCACGGGCTCGTAAAACGGGGTCGTTAAGGTCGCTGAGTTCTATCATCGAATAAAAGAGTGCAAACAATTTTTATTTGTTGATACCTATAATGTTATGAAACTGGTATCTAGGGTAAACCACCCAGTTATTGGACACTCAAGCATTTTACAAGATTTGAGACCGTGTTAAAAAGATATTTTTCTACCTAGAGAGAGATATGAGTAGTGGCTTGTTTTGATTGAAAATATATTGACTTTACATTCTAGTAACTTACAATTTTAAGAGAGAGAGAGAGAGAGAGAGAGAGAGAGAGAGAGAGAGAGAGAGAGAGAGAGAGAGAGAGAGAGAGAGAGAGAGAGTTGGAAAGAATAGAATTTTCAACAATAAAACACTGGGATAAAGTCAAAAAACTTAGTTGTTGGACAGTGTTCTTATTTTTTGGAAATACTCAATCCAGTAATTGGACAGTCAAAAATCAATAAGCCAGGTACGGTTTTCGATGATATTTATTAAAGTAAAAACTAGGAATCTTGTTTTTATTTATTTAAATCAGACTGTTCAATAACTGTAAGGTGTCCAATAACTGAGTGGTTTACTCTATATTGATTTATTAAAAAAAAATTGGGAAGCAGGTTACTGCCGATTTTTGGAAGAAAAATTCAATTGAAAATGAGCTATTAATCATTTGCTCATGTGCAGGCTTAAAAAAACATGGGCTTTATTTTTATAATTCTACTAGCAGCCCGTCTCGGCTTCGCACGGGTAGATTGTGGATTGATTTTGTCCGTCCACCATTGTTTAAATACATTTTTAATACAAAACTTTTAGTATTTTTCCCGGGCTATGCAATGGTTATATTGGATTTGACCTTGACCATGACCTTCAAGGTTATATCAAGGTCAAATTAATTTTCTTTCACGTTCAAATGTGTCCTTGACCATTTTTTTCATGTTACCTTTATTGTCAGCAGAGGTCAAATTTAGGTCAAGTATAGTTCGACTTTTTGAACACCCTGTATAAGATTTACTAACTCAGAAACCTTCGCGGATATGCGTCCAACGGTTCCCCAAATTTTCATCGCAATCGGATGAACGGTTTAGGAAGGCATAATAATCATCCGTACCGGTACTTTTTGAACACCCTGTATAATATTTACTAACTCAGAAAC
Organism: Xiphydria camelus; assembly: GCA_963678675.1. Lineage (NCBI taxonomy): Eukaryota > Metazoa > Arthropoda > Insecta > Hymenoptera > Xiphydriidae > Xiphydria > Xiphydria camelus. The sequence goes on from OY783201.1 coordinate 13,138,996, forward strand.
CTTCGCGAGCATGTGTCCAACCATTCCCCAAAGTTTCATCGCAATCGGATGAACGGTTTAGGAAGGCATTTGATATTACCTTAAAGGTCACGGTCAAGGTCAAATCCAATACGACCACTGGGTAGCCAAGGGAAAATCCTTAAAGTTTTGTATTAAACATTTTTCTCTCAAATGTTTTCCCGTTGAGATAATCGGCCGTACCGAGACTTTTTGAACACCCTGTATAAGATTTACTAACTCAGAAACCATCGCGGGCATGCGTCCAACCATTTCCCAAAATTTCATCGCAATCGGATGAACGGTTTAGGAAGGCATAAGAGACATACAGACAGACAGAAAGACAGACAGACAGACAAACATTCATTTTTATATATATAGATAGATAGATGACTCATATACTGCGGATTTATAACAGAAACTATTTCATATATTTCCCCGAAACGGTTTAAAACTTTAATATTAAGAAATGAAAGAGCCGCACCGGCCGATTGGATGAGAAAACTTAGTTTACAGTTGTAAAAATCTTGAGAACCTCGCTAATAAAGTATAACTGCCACGTATCCTCTAAACTGAAGAACGGAAGAATAATGCTGCAAATGTTTTATTTTTTTTTAGATCGATTTGTATGCTTTCATTTATGATTATCATGAATAAAGAGAAATATTTTGTTTAACTAATTTAATCGGGCCTGTCTCATACACCCACCAAATACAGTCCTGTGTGATAGAACTACCTTAAAGTCTCACGGAAATCGCGATATTCTCATACGAGACGAATAGCTAATATCCAGCGGGGTTTAATGAGGCCAAATTCGTCGCCAGGCGTATATATACAGGCAAAAAACGGTGGGTCTTCTCGGTAAGCTTAATTATCTCGTTAGCGGGCTCGCTGCTCGCGCTCTTAAAGCGGTCCACAACATCGATGCACTTCGTGCGGCCATACAGAGTTCTCGTCGAGCCGTTTCGAGACTTGGATTGCTCGAATTCCAGCGAGAGAACTCGTGTAGTATGTATTCAGCGTAGGTAGTGTACTTGCTGAATTTTCGATGCGTGTCGTGCACTGTAAGAAAACTGTATTTTTAATATACTTTTATACGTATAAAGCTTTTTGCCAACATGTAGGGTAAAAGTGAGAAGAACGAACTCAAAATCGATTATCATAAAATGAATTGCAGATATTGCCGAAAAGTTTAAATAAAAAATGTTTCTCTATATTTCTACTATGGAAAAGCTACTCTAGATTTTTCGTATATCTCCACTGCGCGTTTCGAGATAATCACGTTCAAAATGAAATAGAAACTGTGGTATCTCTCCCACTTTTACCCCATGTAATTATGCAAATTAATATACCTTGGAGTGCATTAATTTTCATAATCGACGTCTTGAATTGAAGCTTTGTATATAATTATATTAAATTTAATACAAATTTTTACAGTCTATCGATTGATATTAGATAGATGGAATTGTTAATTGAAATGTGATTTATAAGATGGGATTCGTTACATTGTTTGTATTGTTTCAAAGCCGGAGTTTGTCAATAAATTTAACGACTCGAATTGCCATTCTGGCCAATAAGTCAGGGACTATGCTGACTTAAGTTGATACTTGTGTATTTATGAATTCCTACTATGAGTACCTACTAGCCTAAATGTACTTATGAAGGAAATTGATATACCTATGTACATACATATATACATATCATATGCCCGAGTAAAAATTGAAAATCGTCATCACAACCACAACGCTACATCGCAAGCATACGTCAATGCAAAATAAACGTCAACGACGCTGGCAAGTAAATACATCGAACTGTCTTCCCACATGAGGCCTGGTGGTGTCATGGAGCTGTTTTACTGGAGGTTTTCCTTTGCCAGTACATGGACGCTTTTGGTCAATTTCTTAATTCAATCGTATTAATTGTTGACGATAGCGATCGGCAATAACTGCCTGGCCAGGTTTCAAAAGTTCATAATGGCGTACGCCTTTCATATCCCACACAGCACGACTTCGTTTTCAGGCTAGAGTTTTCATCCAGCAACGCTTACAGTTCCTGCTCGTTCACCTCAACAAGGGCCCCAGTACGTTCACGATTACTAACATCAAAATCACCGTCTTTAAATCTCTTGTACCAATACTCACATGTACTTTTAGATACAATGTCATCCCCGAGAACAGAATAGATCAATTCACATGCTTTCCTAACACCTTTTCCTTGATGGAATTTATAGCGAATGCAGTGTCTAATAAAGAGCTTATCTCGGTTTGCGCATGTTTTAGTCGCAGAATTTAAAGATTATATTATCTATGACTCCCTTATATTTCGATACTACATAACAAGTTTTACCATATCATATGAGAGCGGTAACTTTGAATTATTTTTAAGACACGGAATGGAAGTTTCCTAAAACATATTTGTACACCTAATATAATACTAACTACATGCTGCGTTAATGTCGAAAATCGGTATCGACCATATATGTACCTATTCAGTATAAGCAAACATGCGGAGGTTATTCCGATATCGATTCGACACAGATTCTAGCTTCGTAATATAATATTTGTATGCTCTCATATCGATTCGATGCTGATTCGATATCCGCAACGCAATACCGGTTTGCCGATGTCATACCGTTACTAGCCCGAAATCCCCTAACTATTTAAAGATCAGTACGGATATTCCAAGATCATTTCGATACTGACTCGATATGAGATGAATATGAATATTTCTGTACTGGAATTCCTTCGTAATTTCGATGCTGACGTGGTACCGCATTAACGTCGAAAAACTATTGTAATATTAGCTATCAACACTGGCCACGTAAAGGAATGATATAATCGCCACAAAATGGGCCCAATGTCGGTAGACGATATTGGTTTGCCAATTTCGAAACAACACCGGCTTGCTTTATCAAGGTCGGAAAACCCTACCTAGGTAGGTACCCTCCACTATCAGCCTAAACAGACCACATGTTCGTGGCATGCGGAAGTCTGTTTGACGCAAGCAGTTTCTTTCATTTTTTTTCAAGAAATTGTGATAGACCTATTTGAATCAAATGGAAAAGTCATTCGGACAAGAATGGTTTCTTATTACGTCAAGCAGACACTATATCTACCGTGGAAGAAAATGAATTTTCCCTTTAATGCAAGAATTCTTGAGAGCTTAACTTGCGATAAGTCGCAAGAAGACTTATTACGTCAAGCAGACACTGTATCTACCGTGGAAGGAAATTAATTTTCCCCTTAATGCAAGAATTCTTGAGAGCCTAACTTGCGATAAGTCGCAAGAAGAAACCTTCATGTATCATGATATAGAAATCTTACGAACCCAGCGATTCGTTTGCATCTCTTTTCCTGAGCGTATATTTGTTGCACACAGAGTTGTCGATAGAGTCTACATACTCGTATTATACGCATTGAATAATATTGCTACGGTAATTACAAGTAATTTATTCAGAAAAGCATTCATAACAATGTGTATTTTCGAATGACTATATTTAGTGATCTTTGCAGAGTTAATTCAGTGTATTACGTCACCTGTTCCGTACGCAAACACGGCGCGGACGTGCGTATAAAAGACGACGAAGTACGCGGTTAGATCACTCGTTAGTCGGTCAATCCGAGTTGTTGTTGGTATCCAAAAAATTGTACGGTCGCAAAATGAAGTTGAGTGCTATATTCGCCATATTCTTGATCTTTGCAATTGCCTTCGTGAGCGCTGCTCCTGCGTATACGTCATGTAACCCGAAGAAACGAAACCCTTGCCCACAAAGCTCGAGGTGCATATGGGTAGATATGTCATGCTCTGATCCAAAAGTAAAATTTCCTTGCTCACATCCATCTGGACATTATTGCACTGTGCATTAAAATTTTGATCAACGGAAGCGCATGCAACTTCGCTGTCATAAATCGGTTATGACAAAACTTAGAATTTCGAAGGAGGTTACGTACCTATCGCCCTAATACCTAATCGCATTTATCTGTTATTAATTTGACTATTAATGGGAGGAGAAATCGCTTTACCGAGTAAAGTATTCACCTGATACCAATATTTACGTGATAACGATATGTTATTATTAAAAAACCCATTCAATCCTTTTTTACATTCTGATTTGAAGCGTGAGTTATTGGTATACCCGCGTAAAATGGCTTCGAAGACACTGCGCAAGGCATTTCAGTTATAGACAGTATCTCTGAATAACGTTTAAAACTCTTCACTGTGCAATAGAAGGACAGTGAGTGAAACAAAATGCGGACCGAATACTCGAAGTTTCTAAGTTAATTCAAGGAAACCAGTGTACTACAATCGTTTCAATTTTGATGAATAAAATGTTTTCGGCATGCACCGATTGTCATGAAATACTGAAATGATACGTAATAAATTAATAAACTAAAGCTTTATATACATATATAATTATATTAAATTTAATACAAATTTTTTACAGTCTATCGATTGGTATTAAATAGATGGGATTGCTAATTGAAATGTGATCGATAAGATGGGATTCGTTACATTGTTTGTATTGTTTAAAAGTCGGAGTTTGTCAACAAATATAACGACTCGAATTGCCATTCTGGCCAATAAGTGAGGTAGGTAACTATTTAAAATATTTGTTTATATATGTACCTACCTCGAATACATAATTTTCCCGTCTTAAGAATATCGAAGGAAAGGAACGATATATTTATCACGGAAGCCTTTAAATATCCGTGTGCACATCAAACCCTCCCCTACATAGAATAAAGCGACGCATGGATTTTTTTAAATACCGCCGAAGCACCGGATTAAATTGGTAGCGGCGATAAAGACCCGCGGTAGGTACGTCGCTGGCGATGCTGGTAGCCCATGCGTCGGCACTTTTTGATGCCGCATGGCGCCAAAATCATAGGGGTACCCTCGTCGAATTCTCACGAGGTCGGTAACCCTTTCGTGGGAGACGAATTAGACTCGATCTAATTGCAGCACATGCGGGATTGGCTTATAAAAATCTTAGATTTTTCACGGGTCAAAGGGCGCAGCGCCTAGCGCGCGACAAAGCATTTCGTTTCAATTAACGTCGCTTCGGCCGCGGCGCTCGCGACGTCAGGCGTAAACGTGGATACGCCACGATGTCATATCCGAACAGAAGTCTTCATGAATACCACTTTTGGTGCTGCGTAATCTAAAGGTGGTAAAAGTGAATAGAGTAGAGTGCCCGAATATGGAAAAACATTTTGTTTTTTATTAAGAAAAGTGTTTTTTCTCCGAAAAAATTGTTTGTTGTATTGATAAGATCGTTTATAGAGGAAATTCTGAAAAGGTACTTGTGATTATAAGAGGTTAAGGTTGTCAGAAATGAAATTATTAACATATAAATAAAAAGTTACATTTTTTCGATTGTCAAGAAAGTGAACCTAATATGGAATACCTCATTTATTGATTAAGGGAGTTCCCGAGTCGAATATTTGAACCTAAAATGTCCTATAATTTCGAATACTTTTTAGGATGTATTAGGACTTAATAGGTCTACGTAAACGTTATTTTCTATTATGTGCAAAATCCTAAGTGAGCCTAAAAGGTTCTACTTATTGCAGATTTGGGATGGTTTTAGGACTTTTTAGAACTAACGCTAAAACCGAAAATAACCTACTTTAACCCTCCATTAGGCGGGTGGATTACCATTGTAATCCACGCCCATTTGAATAGCACGTCTAGTAGAATCCACCCGCCTAACGGAGGGTTAACCGATATTTTATTCCCTTCGGATTCCTCAATATTTCAGATTATTGCATGATAAAAAACTGTATGTGTCAAAAGAATATGCACGTCCACTCCAAACTGAATCATATATACGCAGTGACTTTACATCATTCATTATTTATGGAATAATTCGGTACAATTTGCACTGTTTGAAACATCATTATTATATCGATTTTGTTATTTTTTAATTGAAAAATGTTGTGAAGACAGTGCATTCACAATATATATTTACGAAATGTTTGCACTGAGTTTAAACACTGGGTCTTCCCGCCGTGAACCACTAACAATAAGGGCCGAAACCACCAACTCTGATTAAATTGTTAATTCCCGATTAGCTTAATTTAATCATGCTCTTGCGTTCCACCAATTTTTAAACCATGATTAAAGTGAGATAATCATCGTTGAACTTAATCAGCCATTTTTGGCCGATTAGGAACCTAACCAGTGATTAACGTGGATCAACATAACCTCAAAGTCGAAGTTTGACTGCTATGCAATACTATATCAGACATGAATTTATTTTACGACGATATTTTATCATCATCTGATGATGAAAATAGTATCGAAATTGATAGAAGGCCACATTTAATTAAGGAACGAATTAATTATTTCCAAACTTTGAATGATTTGGATTTCATTACGCGTTTTCGGTTATCGAAAGACAGTGTTGAAGCTTTGCTTCTGGAAATTGTACATAATTTGCAACACGCTACAGAAAGATAAATTACTTCTTAAAAATAATATATAATCTATTTTAAAATATCGCAACATTATCATATTACGTTAAAAATCGCGTAGAATTTTCTATATTTACTAAATAAAGGGAGTGCACATTTCAAAAACCACGCTATTGCACCCAGAGTACAACTCCTGCTTGCTCTCCGGTATTATGCAACTGGTTCCTTTTTAAATTCTGTTGGAGATTTCGGCAGCTCACTGAGCTCGGCTTGCGGCGCGTCAGTTGATCACGTCAGGTTTTCCTCCTACTCCATTACAAGTTCCGTTGATGAACCAATCAGAATCACCGTTACAACAAAACCAAAACTTATTGCGAAGAGGGTATATGATTAGATAATCGGGGGTTAAAAATTCATGGTGGAACGAATTGTGCAGTTAATCATGATTAGAACGCCGATTAAATATAATCGTGATTAGGTAATCAAGCATTTAATCAGGGTTGGTGGAATCGGCCCTAAGTGTGTTTACTGTGTAGCTACGATGCTCTTAGTTTCTGTCACACGAACACACTATGGTGATACCACCCCGACTAGAAATTTTCGGCTGATCCTCCCCTGGTCCAGGTAAGGAATGCCTGACTAGCTCCTGATAAGATATGTAATGCAAATCATTACCCTCTCTCTCTCTCTCTGGACCCGATCAGGAATTCCTAATGAGGACCAGACGTGGTTAACCAGATCAGGTCCAGAGAGTATTGATTTGATGCCGATTTAAAAATTCTAACAAAATTGAAAAAATGAAAAAGGTTGAAATGCAAACTATTCGTACAACTCTTTTTATATGTCGTATCCTACGCAAAAGGAAAGATAATAAATAAACGGGAGAAAAATATAAAATATTTTAAAAGATTAATTAATAAGAAACAAATAATACATTGGAAGTAACCAAATACTTGTAGAACGTTTTCCATTATAATAAACTTCTTTTTTTTCGATACTTATGGCAAGATTGTTTAATTACAAAATAATACACAATTTTTAATCTTTATTCCACTCACTTCTAAATATTAAAGGAGCTCCTTCATTATTGAAAGCAACTAATTTACCGCGAAGGCTTTTTTAGTACTACACGGTAGAAATGGCAAAATTCAGTAACAATATTTAGACTTATTTAGTACTACGTAGAACTTACTAGGATCCACAGAACAAAGTAGGTCAAAAAAGGTTTGCAAGAAGTACCACATAGACCATTTTAAATTACAGAAAATCTTTGTAGACTCAAATAGGTCAAAATAGTTTTAAGAAGGATAAACTAGAATCAAATATTCGACTCGGGTTATTAAGTCTCAATACCGAAAATTTCTCATTGTTGAGAGTTTTTTCACGGCTAAATGAAAAACCCGATTAAAGTGAAATTAACACAACATTTTTATTCATTCTTAAAGAACATTTTTGGATTTTTTCAGAATTTTAGAAAAAAAAATACTGCCGTTCCAGTGACTGAAGGTTTGTCTGGTAAAATCGCGCGGTCTCCTTCCGTACATCACTTTGGCCAAACCGGTTGATCTTTAACAATTTGGTAAAGTGCGTTTAGTTTTCAATACTATTTTCTATGGAATGAACTACTATGGATGAGAAAAAATCATTTGGTAGATTTTTATAGGCACTTTTTAATTTACAGTGCAGAAAAAGATTGAAATTTTAAGTAAACAGAGGCCTGTAATTATTGAAACAATCAACTTGGGGGCATGAGAGTAGTTCATTCCAAAGATATTGATAATATAAACATTCCCTGAAAATTTCACATTAATCGGAGCTGTGGTTTTTAAGATACAATGTATGGAAGATTAGAAAAACGTGTTTTGAGAAAGACAGGTTTCTATGAAAAGTTCTAGGTTCCGTCTCCAGCTCACATAAATCAAACAAAATGAACTCTCATAGCGGCGGCCATTTTGAAGATAGCGCTGTGCGGTCTTAACTAAAACTCTCCGGAAGAGTTCTACTTTCATAAAATGCAATAAAAATATCGATTTTTCGAAAATTCTAGACTTTATAACCCCCTTAAGTTTACGGGTATGGTTGATGGCAGGTATATGAATATGTGGCAAACTAAGCTAAGCAAATTAAAAAACAACTTCCTTACAAACAAACAATCAAACAAAAATTTTGCAAGGCATTAGACACAAGTTATTTGCAAAAATCGCAAACAAAATGTTTGCTTAGTGCGCCTGAGCATTCTTCATCAGCCCAATGACGGCACAAAATACACTGGATCCAGATTTCTCTACTACCGTCTTCGGAAAAATTTCTATAGCAAAACATGCAAGCAGCATCATCATTACGAGAATTTTTGGGTAACTCGTTAGGTAAATCATCATCATACGTTGACGTATTCCATATCAGGCACTAGCCTCACATAAAATTAAACCCTATTTTTGTCAAGAAGAAACTAAAATAACAAAAACCAATATCGACGTTATATAAACATGACCTTAAAGATTAAACTTGCACATAAAGACGTTCAATAAACTAAAATTATTCGCTACAAAACAAAAATACATACCATTAATAAAGTTTCGTTATAACTGTAACTGTATTTACAGACTGTATGATACAAAGTAGTGGCGACATCTCTACCAAAAGTTCACTGTTATTCAAAAATGCATATTAGACGACGGGTCTGTTTAAAATTATTAGATGGCACCACTAATATTGAAAATAATTGGATATATTCCATATTAGGCACCTATTCCATATTTGGCCACTTTACTCTACTATTTTTTTACCACGTATCTAGGTAGATTATCGACATGCGGGATGAACCACAAAGTATGTCTACTTGCGACGAAAATTGCCCGGCAACGGGAGCCGATGTCGTCGCTCTATGGGTGGTCCTTCAATTGGAAGGGTCCGTCCACATGTCAGCAAGCAGTCGACTTAAGGTCTTTGTCTGCCAATTTGACTTTAAACGAAGGCTGCCTACCGTTTAATAGCGCGACGGCCCGAAGAGACGAGCGCGCGCCGCGCACGTCTTATTGGTGAGTATTATCAGAGGGTGCAATCGCCGCGGCGCGAGACGATGACTACGTTGTCGAATTCCAGAGGATCAAGGGCAAAGGGGAAGAACGATCAAAACTAGAGAAAGGGTTTGATTATGACCTTTCAACTCGATGTGTAGTACGACAGTTTCTTGAATGTTACAATCTTTACGTGGAATATCTTATATCTCCTCTCGCGCTATTTAAAAGTAATTTATTTCTAATCTCATTCTAATATGATCCTAGATGAATAAGTTTACGAATAAAATGAAACCTATGTCTAATTTGCAATTAGGCACATCCGATATGACGTCTGATTTGAAACTTATTCGTCGAGAAAAAAGACTGAATCGCGCTATTATCCCGTTACCTGAGTTGACAGATAAGGACTGATTAAGTCATGAATAAGGCATATTTAGCACTAGAAGTCATGATTAGGTTCTTTTAGTCATGAATTCGACATTTTAGTCATATTTAAGTCATGGAAGTCTTGCTTACTTAAATCCGACTAGCCATGCTTTAGACATATTATGTACGAGTAGTTAGTTCTGTATTTTATACCCCGAATAAAATAACACTGCTTAAGTTTTGGTAGTTCTGTTTAAGTCATAGTTAGTTCTACACTTTCTGAATCCTATAAAACTGTGCTGCGAGAAGGATACGTCTTGGTTAAGTTTTGCCAGTCCTTGTTTAAAATTTCGTATGCAGAAGAACTAAAGCACTGGGCTGAGAAAAAATATTTCGACGAGTATATATAAGAAGAGTATTCAAAGTTTAGAAAAAGATGGACGGAGAGGAGAGTAGAATAAATAAGCGGAAAATTTATAAAATTCATTAATTTATTACGTATCATTTCAGTATTTCATGACAATCGGTGCATGCTGACAACATTTTATTCATCAAAATTGAAACGATTGTAGTAGGTACACTGATTTCCTTGAATTAGCTTAGAAACTTCGAGTATTCGGTCCGCATTTTGTTTCACTCACTGTCCTCTATTGCACAGTGAAGAGTTTTAAACGTTATTCAGAGATACTGTCTATAATTGAAATGCCTTGCGCAGTGTCTTCAAAGCCATTTTACGCGGGTATACCAATAATTCACGCTTCAAATCAGGATGTAAAAAAGGATTGAATGGGTTTTTTAATAATAACATATCGTTATCACGTAAATATTGGTATCAGGTGAATACTTGATTCGGATAATAATATATATTATGAATAAAAGGTAAATACGTTTACGTATACGTAATCACCTTCGGAATTTTAAGTTTTGTCATAACCGATTTATGACAGCGAAGTTGCATGCGCTTCCATTCATCAACATTTTATGTCACACGCAATAATATCCATTCTTATATTTGCAAGGAAATTTTACGTTTGGACTATTGCAGAGCAAATCTAAATATACGCACTTCAAGCCGTCTGGGCAAGGTTTGCCGTTGTCACATTTCCCATCTTCCGCAGTAACACCGCTCACGAAGGCAATTGCAAAGATTAAGAATATGACGAATACGGCACTGAACTTCATTTTGCGACCATACAATTTTTTGGATACCAACAACGATTCTGATTAACCAATTAACGAGTGATCTAACCACGTCGTCATCTTTTATACGCCCGTCCGCACCGTGTTTGCGTGTGAACAGGAGAAGTAATTAACGAAAGTTTAATAGTTTAAAGTTTAGTTTTAACAATTAACACTGGTTTATTCATTTACACTGCATTAACTCTGCCAATCGCTAAATATCGTCATTCGAAAATGCATATTGTTATGATTGTTTTTCTGAATAAATTACTTATAATTACCATAGCATCATTATCCAATGCGTATAATACGAGTATGTAGACTATCGAAAATATCGTCATTCGAAAATACACATTGTTATCAGTGTTTTTCTGAATAAATTACTTTAATTACCATAGCATCATTATCCAATGCGTATAATACGAGTATGTAGACTATCGACAAATATACGCTCAGGAAAAGAGATGCACACGAATCGCGCTGGGTTTATAAGATTTCTATATCATGATACACATGAAGGTTTCTTCTTGCGATAAGAAGGTAGGTTCTCAAGAATTCTTGCACTAAGGGGAAAATTCAGTTCCTTCCACGGTGGGTACAGTGTCTGCTTGACGTAATAAAAAACCATTTTTTTCGAATGACTTTTCCATTTCATTCAAAAATATTTATATCACAATTTCTTGAAACAAATGAAAGAAACCGCTTGCGTCAAACAGACTTCCGCATGCCACGAACATGTAGTCTGTTTAAGCTGACAGTAGAGGGTACCCAGGTAGGGTTTTCCGACATTGGTAAAGCAGGCCAGTGTTGATAGCTAATATTATAATAGTTTTAACTACGAAATTACGAAGGAATTCCAGTACAGAAATATTCATATTCATTTCATATCGAGTCAGTATCGAAATGATCTTGGAATATTCGTACTGATCTTTAAATAGTTAGGGGATTTCGGACTAGTAACGGTATGACATCGGCAAACCGGTATTGCGTTGCGGTTATCGAATCAGCATCGAATGGATATGAGCATAAAAATATTATATTACGAAGCGCGCTAGAATCTGCATCGAATCGATATCGAAATAACCTCCGCATGTTTGCTTATACTGAATATATGGTCGATACCGATTTTCGACATTAACACAGCATGTAGTTAGTATTATACAGTAAGTTAGTATTATATACATATTAGGTTGTGTACAAATAAGTTTTAGGACAATTCTATTCCGTGTCATAAAAGTAATTCAAAGTTGCCGCTCACATATGATATGGTGACACTTGTTATGTAGTATCGACATTTTAGGGAAGTCATAGACAATATAACCTTTAAATTCTGTGAATAAAATATGTACCTATATATAAACCGATAAGCTCTTTATTAGACACTGCATTCGCTATGAATTTCATAAAGGAAAAAGTGTTAGGAAAGCATGTGAATCGATCTATTCTGTTCTTGGGGACGACATTGTATCTAAAAATACATGTAAGTATTGGTATAAGAAATTTAAAGACGGTGACTTGATAGTGACCGTGAACTTACCGGGGCCCTTGTACCTAGTGGTGGACGAGCAAGAACTGCAAGCGTTGCTCGATGAAAACTCTTGCCAGACGGAAAAACAACTTTCAGAACAGCTAGGACTAACTCGACAAACTATATCCTATTGTTTTGAAGCAATGGGAAAGATTCGAAAAGGAACAAAGTGGATGCCACACTCTTTGACTCAAGCAAATAAAAATAGTTGTCTTTTTGCATATGTTTGAATATTTACAACAAGCAACAAAGAAAGTCTTTTTTGTGGAAAATTGTGACCGGCGATAAAAAGTTGATTTATTTTGATAATCCGAAACGCTGATATCATTGAGTTGACTCCGGCGAGCCGACGACAACGACGTCAAAGCGCAATATTCACTGTAACAAAGTCATGCTGTGTGGGTTATGAAGGGCGTACTCCATTATGAACTTTTGAAACGTGGCCAGACAGTTACTGATGATCGCTATCGTCAACAATTAATACGACGGAACCAAGAAATTGACCGATTAATTTTTCTGTGGGGGCGAGTCGAGTTAGGGCTAAACTTTTTCAATGCAGAAGACGGATATTGCAACTTGATCGAAAGTACAATAAAATGGAAATATAAACGGTAAAAGCGTATAAAAGTATTGTTGCAGTGAATGCGATTCAAGCCTCAATTTCCTCAACTGTCTTATCCAATCGTGACTTACTACGCTTTTTACTCCCGGTAGCGAAATTTCTCCCGTTCCACATATTTTCTTTCATTTCTAAACGGTTTAAACGGTTTAAAAGATTTAATTATACCAAATAAATATCGTAATAGTTAACGAATATTTATTTGATCCTATAAAATGTCCCGAGTAAAGAAATTTGATAGGTACGAATTTGGTCAAAATATAATCAAGAATAGATTATTCTCGATGTGATTAAAAAATTATCCGAAGAATAAGAATATTGTGATTTTAATATAGTTCATTTTTTATCTCATTGGTATCCATTTTTGATCAACTTTTAATTTGAAAATGAAAGCTTAGCCATTTTAAATTTGATTAGACACCATTTAAAAATCATTTTCAAATTGAAAGTATGCAGATCTAAATGTGATCCACTTTGGATACAAATGAGATAAAAAATATACCACATTAAGATCATAATATTTTCTTATTCTTTGGATCATTTTTGAAGCACATCGAGAATTATCTATTTTTCATCAAACTTTGATCGAATCGGCATCAAAATTTTTATTCCAGTTTTATTTGGCAGTATTCAAATAAGCTTTTATTAACCGCAAATAAACTGTTTCTAGGTGCGTGTGAAATAATAAAGATAAATATTCGTTTCCTTGAAAACAACTGCAAATTGAATGAATTTCTTAATTATTTGACATCTATTTCGACAAAACCTATATTCAATATACTTATATGCTTTGTGTAAATGGAAATCGATTGAAAAGTGAGAGTAGGCGGGGTTACCTCCTACTTTCGTTAAAAGATCCTCGTTCGTTGTTGTTCTATTCAAAGACGAAGGAGCATCCTCTTCGGTAACGCAGACGTCATCATTCGTAATCAATTTTATTATCAGTCGCATCTCTGGTGATTTATAACCGACGCGTCAGCGAAATGATAAATCGACTTTGTATTTTTCTTACACGGATATATCGTTCGTTCTGTTATTTATACCGCGAAAAGATAGAAAAATCTGCATTTGTTTATTCACGACAGTACAGTGATATCACGATCGATGATTATCGACGCGTCCCGAGGACGAATTATATTATTATTTTTCTCGTGCACAACAATGATGATAAGCATGTTTTTAACTTTTTCTTATTCTCCCACATCACATTCTTAATTATAATTGAGGAATTTAAATTACATTTATCGATTTTCTTGGAATATAAGTACCGTCAAAATGTTATTACCAATTTAAAATGAATTATACGCAATCAATATTTCTTTTTCTCTCGTTTATTTTCAATTAAAATCAGCCGCTACAAAGTACGTGAAGCGGAACTGCGATTTCGTTTTTTTTTGATTCAACGTGACGACTGGCTCTAAAAGCGCGGATATCGGGTTCGCCGAAGTAGGATCGACGGATTCGGAGCAGCACGTCGGTCGTCGAGTCGACAGCGCCCCGCGTGCGAATATAAAAACGAGCGAGAAGAGGAAATATCGATTAGCTGTCGCTTCATTTGGGAAGAGTAAAAGAAAAGCGGGCTCTGGGGAACCCGAGGCGAGCGGGATGATCGGGGGCGTCAGATACACGAGAACACTCCTAGTCCTGAGATTTCCTCGGAGGGAATCTCTCTCTCTCTCTCTTTCTCTCTCTTTCACGTTTCAACCCTCGCGACGCCACTCTTCTCACTCCCGGATTTGTTTGACTTCTCGATTTAGTGTCAATAAATTGTTCTTTCTCGCGAGGCGTGATTTACAGGCGTTGTCGACTCCGTTCGTCCTCCTTGGATTTCTCCTCGGATTTCTCAGGTTGTTTCGCGCGAATTTTAACCGACCCGATAGTCGCGCAACCGCGTTGAAATTGCGATGACTATTCGTGACCTCCGTTCGAGGTTTATTTGACTCTTCAATTGAAGGCATTGCTTATTTTAAATTTTCTAATGCAACCTGCATTTATAAATATACAATACTGGTATCACTTCGAACACCTTCCGTAAATGTAAGTTCATTTTAATTTTTTGACCTTCGTTGACCGTCAAAGACCTTAATGTTGCATATAATTGGATTCGTCTCGATAGCCGCTGTCAGAAAATAAGCATCCAAATATTGCATCCTAAGTAAAAAAAACAAAGTTGACCTTCAAATCTCTGAAGCGACTTCACCTAGCAACAAAGAAAACTAACACCATAATAGCCCCCGTTGTCCCATGCAACTTTTGTTTCAAAAACTTCTCTGCTACTACTATACTTTCGGAGTTATTCTAGGAGGCAATAACTGGTGACTCACCCTGTATATATATTGATTAGACATATAAGAAACATATATTTTTTCTTGATACACATTCAGAATATATGGAAAATGTATTTTAAGTACTCGCGAATATATAAAACGCGCGAAAAATGTATATATTTTGAATAGTTATTATAAGTAGTTTGAAATACGTTTTTCATGTAAGTATCTCAAATATTATACATAACTTTTCCGTGAAGGAAATCTAAACATGATTTTGTTTTAAACTCGAGAACAAAATTATTTAAAAGAAAAGATATCGATTCTATTGTTAATGCATTGTATTAGATCGATAATTCGAAAATAATATTCCTAAATTCAGCTTTTAAGAAAAAAAAGACTTAATAAGAAAGGTGTGCCTGTATTTTTACTATAAAAAGCTACTTTCAATTTTTTACGCATCTCCACCGCGTATTGAGATAATCGGATTCAAAGTTACTGATCAGAAACTGGGGCGTTTATCCAACTCTTACCCTGAACTCTCTACTCGATATTGAATCGAATCAGATAAATATGCTTGTAGGACTTTTCGATGGCATAAACTTATTTGAATCTGGCACGTTCTTTTTTTCAGTCTATATGCACAATTGAGGTTTTTGAAATAATCACACATCATTATTACATACATTTTAGTATCAAGCAAGTACTTTATTCGATAAAGCGCCTTCACCTCCATTATATATATATATATATATATATATAATAGTCATATTAATAAAAAGAAATCACAATTACATGTACGAGATCTCCTTCGGAATTCTGAGTCCTTGTCATAGCCAGTTCGTTCGTAGCCAGAGAAGTTGCGTGCCCTGGTTCCACGTTGACTACAATTTTATTTCCGAACGCAATAGTCTCTTTTTCCATAGCTAAGAGATAAAAATTTGCAGGCAAAGCCAGCCGGGCACTTCTGGCGAGGGCTACATTTCCTGAATTTAACATAAGCGTTCGCGACGGCAATCGCGAAGATGAAGAATATGGCGAATATAACACAGAACTTCATATTTCAATCGTACACTGAAAAAAATCTTTAGTTTTAACACAGCAATACATTTCTGGCTGAGACTTTCTAGCCATTCCCCCCTAAAAATATTTTTATTATAGTAATTCTATTAGTTGTGTTTGAGATACAGCATTGCTATGTTAGCAGTCCAAGTATTGCTAACAGATATGTTTGATGCAGCAATATGGCATCTGATTACTTAATATACTAGAAAGGTTATCCTAAGCAGATTGACGTATTCTTACCCCAACTGTATGATTATACGTAATATAGGTATATAGGTATAGTTAGCTGGACTATAAAACGTATGTTTACACCAACTGTAAACTTATGTGTAGTGTGACTGAACGGTATGGCTGGGTGGACTATACTGGATGCCTCGCGCAGTTCCACACAGTTGCAGGGACCCCTTCGGCCGGGCTTGGTCGGTATTCGAGCAATTTTTACCGGTAGAAGTCGAGTCGGTAGTTAGAGTTGGTGTCAATTCGGGAGATCGAAGCGTCTAACTTCGAAATCGTGGATTTGTGAATTATGGTGAGTAATTTCCATTATTCACAAATTCACGATTTCGAGATTAGACGCTTCGATCTCCCGAATTGACACCAACTCTAACTACCGACTCGACTTCTACCGGTAAAAGTGGCTTGAATACCGACCAAGCCCGGCCGAAGAGGTCCCTGCAACTGTGCGGTTCTGCCCGAGGCATACGAAATACCGGTAGAAGTCGAGTCGGTACCCCGATAGCAAATTAAATATTTATTTAAATATTTTTGCCGAGATATCTCAGTGTTGCATTATATAAAGGCCTATTTTAGCTAAGACCACTTGAAGAGTCGGTGGCGCAATTGGTAGAATGCGAGCATTCCCAGTCTCGAAGCATCTCATCTAAGGAACGCAGGTTCGAATCCCGGTGTGGGCCCCGCGACATTGCACTTTCTCGTCGCGGGATCACCCGAGCTCCACACACCTCCGGGTTCTAGCCAAACCAGGGGATGGTGCGTAAATGCATTTCCCCTTCTATAAAAAAAAAAAAAAAAAATCGAATCCCGGTAGGGTTGGAAAAAAAACCGACACCGGTAGGCGAGTTGGCAGGCGGCAGCATAGGCGTGCGCACCCCCTTTTTGCAAAATCCTACTTGCAATTTAGCAATACGGTATAGCTGACACAGCTATACTGCTTGTCTAAATGAACCAAAATTCCCGCGCAATTTAGCAATACGGTATAGCTGACACAGCTATACTGCTTGTCTAGATGAACCAGAATTTCCGTGCAATTTAGCGATACGGTACAGCGAATGTATCAAACGTTCGCCAGCTTTATCCACACAACACAACGAAACGATTACACGTTGTCAAGCTTTATGGAACTTGTTACGCTCACCGAAGAAAAGGGAGGTGATGACTCAACATCTTGGTAAAGCGTTGACAAAACCAATTTGCGTTCGTTGGAATTCGTTGTTCGATAGCTTGCAGCTGGTTGTTTCGCTGCGGGACGAAATATTAAAATCTAGCGACACTCTCGAAATTACTAATCAGATGTGAGACACAGACTTTGAATATCTAGAGAGAGGAGTATCTTAATTACTCGCGGCCATTAATTGAAACAATTAATAAGTTGCAAGGAGAGAAGTACTGCAGCTATGGATATTTATTGCCATGTCTCGTATCTTTGCGACGTAAATTATTGGCGGTGAAGTCACGATGCAAACTGCATTATTGTGCTAGCTTCATTGAAGGCTTAGTAGAGAGCGTTGAGACCCGATTTCACAAATTCTTTGAAATTGAAGATTGCGGACATTGGGCGGCTATCGCAGCCATAATCCACCCAAAGTTTAAAACTCAATGGCTAGGGTGCTTGACGGTTGCTGCACAGAAAAAAGTGTTTTCAGCTGTGATGGCAGCTGCTACTGAGGTGGAAACTTTAATAGCATCAAATGCTACCAAAAACGATGAAATTGATAGCTTTTTTGATTTTGGTGATTCAGGCAGTACTGGTGAGACATCGTCATCAGTCTTCGGAAATTCCGATGGTCAAATTGAAGTGAAGCGATACCTTCAAGAGCCAGTTACCAGTAATCTCTTAGCTATCAATGTTTATCCGACGGTGAACAAAATATTTATAAAATATAACATGCCTTTGCCATCATCTGCGCCTGTTGAAAGATTATTTTCATATGCAACTATGCATAATTTACCGCGTTATAATCGCCTCACAGACCAAAATTTTGAAATACGTGTACTCTAGCGAAATGTAATGCCACTAAAAAGTGGCATTGAACATGATGACGGTCGTGGTTCAATGCCAATTCTTTGATCTTATGATTTCTTGTATATTATAGTATCGTAGCATATCTGAATGCTATTAAAAAGTTAATTTGATATATTTTTGTAATTTCGTAGTAGGTATAAGAATTTAGACTCCATTAGATTTATCGTATAGATAAATAAAGGCATTACATCTATTAGCACTTTTTTTCTGTTAGTATACTTTCTTTAGATATAACTCGAATTTACCTTGATCGTCTACCCGGTGAAGCAAGCAAGTGAGAGTGATGGAATGATGAATGAAAATTTATTCGTTATTCAAGATTCTTTGAATGATGAATGCAAATTTATTCGTTATTCAACATTATTTGAATGATGAATGAAAATTTATTCGTTATTCAACATCTTTGAATGATGAATGAAAATTTATTCGTTATTCAAAATTCTTTGAATGATGAATGAACATTTATTCGTTATTCAACGTCTTTGAATGATGAATGAAAATTTATTCGTTATTCAAAATTCTTTGAATGATGAATGAACATTTATTCGTTATTCAATGTCTTTGAATGATGAATGAAAATTTATTCGTTATTCAAAATTCTTGGAATGATGAATGAAAATTTATTCGTTATTCAACGTCTTTGAATGATGAATGAAAATTTATTCGTTATTCAAAATTCTTTGAATGATGAATGAAAATTTATTCGTTATTCAAAAATAATGAAATCACGAATAAAAATTTATTTTTCATTCGAATAAAAATTAATTCAAATACACCCATCCCTGGGATAAAAGGTGGATAGAGACGCCCCAGTCTCTGCTTAGCTTTGAACGCGATTATCTAGAAACGCAGTGAATATAATATATAAAAACTATAAAGTAGCTTTGTTTTAGTAAAAATATATAAGTAAACGTTTTTCATTTCAACTTTTTCTCGATATCTGCAATTGATATCAAGCTAATTGATTACGAATTAGCCTTTCTTCCTATCCCACTTTTACACTATTTCCTTATTGTGAAATTTGTGTTAAATAATTATATGGAAATATGTGTATACAATTACCTCTATATTAAATTTAATACAAATTTTGTTTATAGTGAGGTCACACTGCTTTATAAATGACAGCATATTTCTTCCTTTCACAAGTAATATCAGTCGATCCCGTTATTAACGCTCACTTTCGCTGAAATCTTTCCGTGCGTTGCCGCGACGATTCGCCATCGGCATTCACTCCTCGCGTAACACATCGGTTCGTCACGCCGCTATTCGGGCTCTGAATAACGAATGGTTAACGATAATCGAGGATAATGCTGCTCGATTCCGCTGGACCCCGATTCGACGATTACAAGGAACTACCGTACAGTCGTATCATGATTTTTCGCCGCGATTTTGAGTCATCGAATCGATTCGGCGTGCATAACGTGGAAATCCGACCGTTCGTCTACACCAATCTCCTTTACTGGCGTTAACACTGGGTGGTAGTTCCGTCACGTAGAACGGTATTTGGTGGATGTTACCCCAAGGAAATTTAATATGTATATATAATATATAATATTAATATATATTTCAACTCTGTGTGTGTGTGTAATCGCTTGCAGTTATCAATTCAATTTCAAGGTGATAAAATTAAAACAAATAAAAAATAAAAACGATTAAAGTCAGGTATAATCTTATATTTATAGCGTAATTCTGAGCAAAACGTAACGGAAGGTCTGTGCATAGGTACCATATTGGGTGTACAACTTTGCTTTCGCCGTTTTCCTATACCAGTTTAAGGGGTAAGGCCACCATGGAACTTTTCAAAAATCGATTTTTTTTTTATTAGCTTAAAACCTTCCTTAAACCCTCAAGAATAAGAAAAAAAAGGTTTCGTAGTCAAAAAAAATTTCGAATCGGTCGTTTACGTCAATTTACAGAGACGCCGCGCGGCGCATTAACACTTAGCGCCATAGCCAACTATACGGTTTCCACCGCGCTCGGGCGAGCCAAACTACATTGAATAGGGAGATCTCCCCGATTAGTGGGCTAACTGTTAATTAAATGCATGTTGAGACGTATTATCGGAGTTGAGGCTCGTGTCATTAGCAGTACTATTCGGCCATTTATTTTATGTAAAGTCATTCTAGCTGTCAGACGGACGCCGCGTGCGTGATTTTGCTTCGTGTTTCATCAGTTTATCTTTTTACTACGAGTTACTGAAATTAGTGAATAAAATGTGTGATAAATCGAAATATGGTGGCTATAAAGCTAAACGAGGTGGAAGAAGTTTGTTTAAAAAGCCGTCTATGTCACGAAAGCGACCTGCAAACCGTTATGAAGCGGAGGCACTCGATTCCTCCGAAAGCGTCGGCACGTCCGCTAGGAAATTGAAGCTAAGTGGCGATGCTCGTAATATCGAAGTTGATGCATCGTTCGGTTATCGTTTCATCAATTTTGTGGCTGTTTTTTCAACAATGTCGTTAGTAGTGAAGTGTAAAATATGCGACTCAGGCGTCACATTTACTGAAAGTAGTATACGCGGACTTGGTTTTAAAATAGTTCTATCTTGTGAAAAGTGTGCGAAAACTGAAATTCCAAATTGTCCACTCATCAATAACAAAGCATATGACATCAATAGAAGAATTATTATAGCCATGCGACTGCTTGGAGTAGGTTTACACGGAATGAAGAAGTTCTGTGCTTTTATGGAACTTCCTCGGCCAATATTTCACTCATTTTATGATAAAGTAGCAATGAAAGTTTCAACGCAACGGTGTGGTCAATGTCCCCAAAATCTACGTCAAGCGGAAAAACCGTACTGGATATTGCTGGGAATCTTGCCGTGTGCACTTTCAACGATGGAATTTGTAGTATAATGCAAGTTATACGACAGTTGGACATGACAGTTGGAAGGAATTGCTACAATTTCTGCGTTGAGGCGGACGAACTCCGCGTCGATTTTTCGAACCGATCGCTGACTGAGGCTGTAAAAACAGCTCGAATTGCCGCAAAATCAGCCAGAAAAGAAGAAGAAGAACTCAACATTAACATAGAAGGCCAACTATATGGTGCAGGCATCGCGGATTAAAGGTATACTATAATTTTCGACCGTAAAATGTTACTTAAAACTTTAAACGCGTTTTTCTCAGAACACGAAATTTCAAATCGGGCGAACCGATAGCGGCTACAAATCTTTATCGATTGCCTTGCAATTTTGAGGGTATCTTTATACCTATATAATCTAATAGACCACGTAGGGGTTTTTCGATAAGTTGTAAACTTTTTGTTTTATAAACGATTATGTATGAAATTCTTATGCGAAAACGTGAACTTTTCTTTTATATACTCACCATTTCTCGAAAAATCAATATTTTCAAAATCCCCTACGTGGTCTATTAGTTTATGATATATATTAAAGAAAAATCTTTGGATTTTTGTTCTAGGTTCACGCTTGTGGGTACAGCCGGTTCGCCCGTTTTGGACCTCCACAAAAAATTCATCGTAGAAACCGGACCCTGGAACGGCCATTTCTTAACCAAAAATTAAAAACAAAATATTTTTTAGTAGCTTTGAAGATACTTGATAAAGTACTTTATAAGAAAATTCTATAGCTTTTACACTACTCCTAAAAAAAATGCACAAAATCGTCCTTCTTTCTTGACGCACATGGTGGCCTTACCCCTTAATGTAAAACAAAACATGAGGAGCAAATTTGTACAGCTAATAATTAAAAATCAATCATTTGATTCAATTTAGATAATAACATAATGTTGATTTAAAAAATATTGGCATCTCAGAAAAACATTAAATGCTTTGAATATTATAATTAAGTAAAATTATTATATGAATTAAGTTGGATGCAAATGAAATAGCGTTGAATGAAAAAAAAGAGTAATACTGAAATACCTATTATATCGAACAGTAAATATTTAGTTAAATAAAACAAATAAAATTGATTAATCAATAAGCACGTACGCCTACTTACGAAAACATATTGCTGATAATATTACAGAGGAAAAAAGAATACTTACGTACTTACGATACGTAAATCCTAGATTCACTTCGGAATTCAAAATCGTTATCATCGCACTGTCATTCATTGAGACATTGTCATCCATTAAGATATTGCCACTCATTGAGAGATTGACATTCACTAAGCCATTGTCACAAATATTATCATCTTTGACCAATTCAACACAAATTCGACATCCTTGATGATCTACTCATTCAATTATCCCCAATTCGTTTCGCTGAAAATAAGGAGCTGTCTCGGAACATCGTAGCAGGATCGATGAGTCAAAAGTAAAGTGATATCGAACCGCAAACGACGTTTCTCGACAAATTACACATAAATGCAAAAAGTTCAATCGAATAAAAAACCAAGAAACTACCCAGATAGACTTGTATGAACGTTTAAAAAAAATTGTTCTTCAGACAATTGTTAATTACATCCCAATATGATTCAGATTAATCGCAATATTTATTGTAGTAACATATTTTCGAAAAATGTAAGGTATATTGAATAAATATTTAGCATTTTAATTGTACTAGTTTGAAATTATTTAATGATACAAATATGCTTGCTCGATACCTTGATGCACTCTACTTTGATGCATCTGATGAGCTAATACTACCTAGAGTTTCTGTACAATGTACGTAAATTTGTCTATCTGGGTAGGAAAGCGTTAAAATCGAGTCGTGTATGATATGGAATATTCAAAAACTCGAACGTGAGATTCGTGGAAACAAAATATTGACATAAAATAATATACAAATGACAACGTGCACGGTGACAATACGACAAATAAGTAAACCATCCTCTTCGGCGAATCGCCTCTTCGAGCAAAGCCCCCGACATTACGTAGCTTACTTAGGCAGGCCCGAAGATTCCCTGTATTTGACGAAAGCCTCGCCAGGATGAACAATATCACCTTTCCATATCATTCGATCGAATCGACTAGACTCTCTAAATCCGAATCGATGGAAAGTCACAGATTCTCAATTATAGATATGACAGATTTCTCAATCTTATAACTGAGAATCAGTGACTTCCTCCAATTCCGTTACAAAGAGAACCTTGAACAAAACGAGATGGAAATTTCTGTTCACACGTGCGACGCTTCGAATCGGCTCAGTCCGCCCTTGGATCTCGATGAGTCTACAGAGACATGTCGAGATCGAAGTACGGACGCTCTTTATGAGACTTTCTCACGAGCTAAATAAGTAGCTAGCCCAGACGACGACCTACGATTCGCTGAATCGCAGTCCGTAAACGTCTGTGCACATTTGATCGAATCCTCGAGCCCTTTATTCACTGCCACATTTCTTACTTCATTTTGAAATCTCCTCGGTCCGCTTTCGATCTACATGAATCTCGAAAGATTCGTGAAGATGAAGAACGGACATTACGAGGGATTTCCTTGCCAAGTGAATAAGCTCGAACGACGATTTGCGATCGACAGAATCGCAGCTCGGAATTGTTCGAGCCAATTAACTTGGAGCCTTTTCGCGTTCACTTCGCGCACTTCTAAAAACACTTGGACGACTTAAATACTGCATTTTCGCGTGCGTCCGGGTCTAGAACCGCGGGCGCTTGAATTCGAATCCCGGGTCCGGGAGAGCTTTCGCCCGTTATTCCGCGAAGGAACTCCCGCCCGGTCCTGCCTACTTAAAACTAGTCACACATTCGCTCCGAAAAACTAGCCTACCTCCCTCGGCTATATATAAAAAGATGCAACACATTCTCTCCAACACAACCATTCCACAAATTCCATTCGTTCCACCCCGGTGCAAGGGCCTACACTAGGGATAACGTCCCGGGACGCATCCGTCACCGGAGCTTGATCCACCTGTCATAATAAAACATACCTGAGTAATATATACTTACTGTTTGCGAAAGCTGGAAAAATGTTTCATGAATTCATGATTAGCAGTTTATTCGTCTAACCGGGCTAAGGACTCTATTGAATTGTAGCATATGTACCTATGTATGTTTTCTGTAAAAATGTTGGAATATTGAAATAAGATGTAAGAAATAAGAAATGCTCATCTTGAAACTCTAATGTTAAACAGCAGAACACAATAATGTATGAATATTCAACAATATTTTTCAATTGTAAGCAATTCTTCAAATCAAAATATGTATTCGATTTAATATTGAAAACCCTGAGGCGTTCTCCAAGTAGAAGCAAAAGTACTAAAAACTTCGCAAACTCGCATGGAATGTTTACTTCGACCACGAGAACGACCTGTCGCGCAAACTCTCATCGCTCCTCGATAAAATTCAATTCGACGAGTGTCTCTGACAATCTGAACGGCGAGAGGGAAATTTTTGCCAGCGAAGTCGGCGGATCATCCGACTTCAACGCTAATTACACGATATCCAGAAAGATTTCTACCAAATACCCCCCGCGAAGGAAACGATGAAAGGCTAAACTTGAAATTATTGAAAGCATAGCGAGAAAGTCACGAGCCGAAACCGGTGAAGGCTTCGGCTCGTGGTCACCGTGCACAGTTGTCGAAAGATATGAAAATTACAACCAGTTTTCGGTGTCGGTTCGGACCACTCGTCCTGCGACATGATCGAAAACCGGAGGGACTCGAAGACATGCAAACTCACCCCTCTGCGTGATTCCCTTCGTCGAGGCGATGGCTGCTTACTGAAAGCTTCTTGCACTGCCCCCGGAGATCCCTCCACATAGGCCTATTCCACGAAAATCGGCTAACCAAAAATGCTTGAATTTATTAATTACCATTTGTACGAAACGGACAACCGATTTAACGTGAAATAAGCCTACTCTAGGAGACCGGCGGGACTTACGGCGGCCTCTTCTTCGAAGTCATCTGCTTCAGCCCAATATTTTACGTCCAACCATCCTTTTCGAGAATCATTGAGGGCCATTTTAGATTATCTCCGATATCGTTGAACGATATATCTGCTGAAGGGGAAACAGAGGTTAAAACACAAAGAGCCGCAGAAATGTGGAATTGCTGATAAAATCACGTTTAACTGAAAAGAAATCCAGTACAAGGCATGTACGATGTTATTAGGTATTTTTTTCTATTATTGAGAACAAATGATAAGCGAAATTTGACTCGCGAGTAGCGAACGTCCATACGACGTGACATGTTCGCACATCTAAATATTTTCAATGAATAGTGAAATTAAAATAAGTTATCAAAGGAGAACAAATTTCCATCGATAATATACAAATTCAATTCTATTAAAATATCTGGAATACATTGATTTCCAATTTCCAAATAATTGACAGGAGAACACCTTGGTCCGTATTCACATCGCGCTTTTAGCGTTAAAAGTGCTGTTCTATTTTTCGTGCGTACACTATTTACGGGGTGAGGCAGACCTTAACAGCGATACAGATGAGAAATCTAAGGGCACTGTTAGCAATACAAGTTGCATGTGAATACTGACCCTCGTCTTCGCTATTGAGAGAGGATCCAATGTTTCGGCTTGAGAGGAGGATACACTGCCTTCCGTTTAGAGGAAGATCCAGTTTTTCCACTTGAGAAAATGAGACGCTATCTCCACTTTACAGGAAGATTCGATCTTTCGGTTTGACAAGAGCATGCATTACATTCGTTTTAGTAAATGGTCGAATGTATGCACCCTCGAGAGGAGGATGTACTGTCTTCGCTTTAAGTGGGATTTCTACTTGAAGCGGGAATGCAGTGTCTCCGTTTTGGAGAAAATTAATTGCAATCGTTTGTAAGGAGACTGCGGTACTGCATGCGAAATCGGATTGTGTCTTTGCTTTTAATTATAGCTCTTGAATGGTAAAAATTTACTTGAGGCAGATGCACAATCTTCGATCGATAAGAGAGTTGCAACATCTTCCATCAAACATTGGAGATTTCGGATATTCATATTTTTATTCGAAAGGTACTTTGACTGAGAGGAGGGTTTAGTGTTTCCACTCGAAAGGGGGATGCGATGTTACAAAGAATGGCATAGCACTGTCGAACCTAGTTAGAGTTCACTGAAAAAGAAAGGGACACTCTTTATTCGATTGAATGAGGAGTGAATATTTGAGGGATAGGATATCTCGGATAAATGATTCTCACCCAGATAAAAATAACAAGAAAAATCACTGAAAAGTGAGCTAGGAAGACGAGTAGAATTTGTTGATATTTTGAAGCGGCAAAATTAATATTGAATGATGTATTTCTTTTAACTGCATTTTTATTAAAGAAAGTATACTCATAGAATTAATATTACAGTGAAATAAACTTGAATGAAACTCAAAGCCAAATACATAAATTGAAATCATTAACGCTTTGAGAGAAGCCAAGTACTGTGACAAAATATATCAAGCAAAAGAGCAGAAAAAGTAATATGCACTACTAGCTCTGACACCTATTTTCTTTTGAAAGGAAAACTTGGTGCGTTCGATCGAATAGGAGAAACAATATTTGTAATCCAAATGAGGTGAAGTGGTCTGTGAAATCATCAGGTGTCATTCCATCTATTGATAGCTTTTGGGCGATCGTACTCCATTTGAAAGAAAGTGTCAATGCAATTATGAGGTAGCATTTGCTAGTTTATTTCATTTAGATACACAGTCATTTAACTTGAGAGAATGGCTGTAGTATTTTGGTCAAGAGGAAAGTGGCAACATTTCGTTCGAGAGAAAGAATCAGTGACTTTTATTCTTGAAAGTGCAGGAGCAGTAGTTTCAAGGCAAGAAGTAGTGATTTTATTTTTAAAAACGTTCAGCATTGCATTATTCATATGAGACAGGATCTTTGCATTAAGCAAGGGAAACATGAAAACGATATTTAAGATTTCCATGCAATTACTTAGTTGTGATTTAAATAATTTCATTAAAATAAAAATATTTGCACAGTATACATTTCGATATGTACGAGTCAAAATAATAAATAAATTATAAATTCAGACTTTCCGAAATATCAATACTTTCAATAATGTCGTTAGGTTATTGTATTGACACAAATATCGTGCGTTTTTCGTAGCACTTCTTGTACTCCAATTGGCCATAGAAAGCGAACCTCGATACGTTCTGTGATTTACGATAAAAAGCAAGCATTTTACATAGTCAAATAATAATTTTTTGAGCCCTGAAATTAATAGCGAAACTATTTAGTGTAGAAGGAACAAGAATAGGTCATTTTTGCCAAATTAATTAACGTCACAAGAGATCTCTTGCCCTTTGACGCACGAGTAACCAATTAATTGTCTAGAATTTCAATTTTTCGATACATTCGGAAGCTCTACAATGTATCCAAAACAATCTGGATTCAAAACAGAAGCTGAGAGGTAGGTACGTTTAATTCGTCACATACGTAAAACTGGATGTCTCTCTCTCTCTCTCTCTCTCTCTCTCTCTCTCTCTCTCTCTCTCTCTCCACACACGTGTGAGTTTTACTCTCGAGATTGCGCGAGTTTTCCGCCTGTGAGTACAGCAACAGCCGCAAATCTGTACGCACTTGCGAATAAACGGAAGCGTTCTCGAGAGTAAAATTCTCAAGTAGACACGTACTTTTATATTCACACATATTTGTCAAATACCGATAACATAATATATTATACATAGGGAAGAATTATGGTCTCGAAAAATTTGAAATTACAATATGAAGACTCTACATTTCCTTATCGTTAAATATGAGTCTGATTAGTTATACCAAGTTAGTAGTAAAGTAGAATGAAATTGGAAGAAACAGTCAAGATTTCAGGTATGTTACACAATTTAATAGACTAATAGAAAGGAATTTCAACCTTTAAATATTTGAAATTCCTCCGTTAGAATCATATTTCATTACTATCAAGAACAAGTTCAATTAATTTTTCATCGAGTTGATAACAAAAAGAAGTACAGTTGAATGGGAAGCTAAAAAGTTATGATTTTTGATATGCAAAGCAATATACGGATGACCGCGGTCGCCGTACGCCGCACAGCCGAGAACGTGATCCGCGAGAGCAATCCGACGAAGCAAAAAAAACTTACATTCGTAATGAAGCTCCACGGTGGTCCCTACATCAAAATGTATAAGAAAAGTATTCCCTGCATATACGTTAACGTTCTCGCGTACTTTTGAACGGACTGTAAGCGAAATTTACTGTCAAACTTACGAATAAAAACCACTTCTGAAATATACACGCAATTAGTGACCTACCGCCACTTTTCCGCCCGCTCGTTTGCACGGGAAAACGGTATACGCGAGCGCTCGCGAAGGCTTCCGAAGATTGTCGAGGTCGATCGCGCGAGAACGAGGGAGAGGACCGACACGGGATTCGCTTTCTCACTGGTGCTCGTACGATTAGATGCGGGAATATTGACGCGACCGTAGTACATCAAATTGCAACCGATTACACTCGCTAAATTACTGGATCACTGGTGCAATGAGAGAATTCATTTGAACCGATTTCTGGATTTGATTTTTATAAGCGAACATAGAAACCGCGGCCGCCAAGGATGACGCGATACGAAGGCAATCCGACGAAGCAAGGAAACTTACCTTCGTAATGAAGCTCCACGGTGGTCCCCACATCAAACTATATAAGAAAATCATTCCCTGTATATACGTTAACGTTCTCGCGCACTTTTGAACGGACTATAAGCGAAATTTACTGTGAAATTTACGAATAAAAACCACTTCTGATACATACACGCAATTAGTGACGCGCCGCCACTTTTCCGCCGCTCGTTTGCGCGGGAAGCCGGTACGCGAGCGCTCGCGAAGGCTTCCGAAGATTGCCGAGGTCGATCGTGTGAGTACAAGTGAGAGGACCGACTCGGGATTCGCTTTCTCACTCGCACTCGTACGATTAGATGCGGGAATATTGGCGCGACCGAAGTGCATCTAATTGCAACCGATTGCACTCGCTAGATTACTGGATCACTGGTGCAATGAGAGAATACATTTGGACTGATTCCCGGATCCGATTTAACAAACAAACGCAGAAACCGCGGTCGTCAAGGATAACGCGATACGAAGGCAATCCGACGAAGCAAGGAAACTTACCTTCATAATGAAGCTCTACGGTGGTTCCCACATCAAAATAACTTCATGAACATTTAGTAAACATTTTATACGATTCCAACATCTTATTTACTGTCTTTGTACACATCAATGTATACCTTTCGTAAATACGGGTGCGCGGCAAAACTATCTCCCTATTTTCAATATGTATGCTCTCGTAAAGCGGAGTGGCGTCGCAGAAAAGTGGGGGTAGCATCAGTACAAGCGGGAAACAGTTTCTATTTGAAACAGGTTTACTGTGAAACGCTATGTGACAAGAACACAGCGCGCTTTCGCCGTGGAAGTGTACATCCGTGAAAATGGATGCATCATCGCTGCACAACGAGCGTTCCGTCTCCGATTTGAAATTCCTCGCAATCGAAAAGTTCCGGACCGAAAATCAATTATTTTGTGGGTAAAAAACTTCAGAAAAACTGGATCTGTATAGTGAGAGAGTCGCAGTTTGGTGCGCCATATCAGAAATGGGGATAATCGGGACTTACATTTTTGAAGAAAGGAATCGGGCTGTTATGGCCAATTCAGAACGCTACATATGGCGATGATTCAAAATTTCGTCCCAGCTCTTGCTGAACTTAACAAGTTATTAATACTTATGTTAATACTCGGGTACCTGAGTACTCTTTTGCATACTTACGACGAAGATATTTACTTCTTCTCTTTTTTATATTCATTTTGCATTCGTACAGCTGCTATCCTAGTCATCACACACAATTTTACGTCTCTATTCCGCTACTCTCATAGTTTCGAAGATAATGAAGGTGGTAATGTTTACCGAGACACCCTGCATAAAATCAACACATGTATTTGTATGTTTTCCTCGTTCACGCGAAATATATATGTTTATATACAATAATTTAATACATCTTCAATATAAATTGCATATGGAAGAAACATTTCATTTCAATGTATACATGCAATACTTATATAAGAAGTATAAAATGAAATATATATTCCATAGTGTACATATAATATATATCGCATATGTATCTAATTGATGTAAATGAATTATATCTTGCTCATATATTCTACATACACATGAAATACCTACATCTATTTATATGTGGAACAAAAATTCATATATATATAAGTCTATGTCGAATATATAATATTTATATGCGTTAGATATACTCGTATTATATAAGAAATACAATTCACGTATAAAAATATCCGTGGGGGTTATAAGGGTCCGATTAAATTAGTTTTAAAAAAACGTTATTTGTATTCATAACAATTATAACTGATAGCATACTCATCAACCTAAAAAAACATTTTTAGTATTATTTTTCCGTTAAGTTAATAATTATATGTATGGCAGTCATACTTTATTAGCGAGAGAGATTCTCAAGATTTACAACTTTAAATTACGTTTTCTCATCCGATTGACCGGTAAGGTCCTTTTATTTTTTAAAATATATACTTAATTTTTAAATAGTTTTAGAAATATATTAAATAATATACGTCATAAATTTGTAGTAACATGTCATGGAAATATCAAAATGAAGCCCCTTTTCTTGTCATGTATGCATTTGTGCCTACGCTTAAGAGCTCATTTTCAATTGAATTTTTCTTACGAAAATCGCTGTTAACCTGTCTTCGAATATTTTTAATAAATCAATCAATACTTAAAAATGAAAATTTTCTACAATCTTTCGTTTGGCGATAGAATTACCTTAAACGGATTCTCCGAGACCACCTTTTTATTATACCCTCTCTCACGCGCTTCCCACCGATGATATCGCGAGGGGAAAGGGAAAAGGAATTGCATTCAAGAGAAGCGAAGCGACTGCGGGAGACGCGGAACGACTGCGGGAGACGCGGAACGACTGTACCGGAGAGAGAAAGAGAGAGGAACGTTCCTGAATCGTCATCCTGGCGGTCGGGGTGACGTTCCCGGAATAGGGAGGGTCCGTATACCATATAGGGGTACCGGTGTCGCGCCACATTTGGAGCGACCTCCCGCTCTTATCTCGACCTGTGACGAAATTAATGAACGACCCTCCGGGCGCGTACGTGCGTGCCACGCTTAAAACGACGAATACAGTAGAATCTCCTTTATTGACGGTAAATAGGAGCCCATTTAAATCTGACTCTGATTCGTACACGATATAATTGTGACACTTTTCGGAAGGCAGGTTTCCCTGACTACGCAAT
The DNA here is from genome assembly GCA_963678675.1 of Xiphydria camelus. Taxonomy (NCBI): domain Eukaryota; kingdom Metazoa; phylum Arthropoda; class Insecta; order Hymenoptera; family Xiphydriidae; genus Xiphydria; species Xiphydria camelus. The sequence continues at coordinate 13,170,865 of OY783201.1, forward strand.
AATGAGCAGCCACGTTCGATTTCACTTTTGATATTATACATTAATCGGGAACACTTATTCGTGTAGAGTAAAAGTGGGATAAGCAGGTACTCCAGTTTCCGTTCAGCTTTGAACGTGATTATCTCGGAACGCAGAGGAGATACGTGAAAAGTCAAGAGTAGCTTTTTATAGTACAAAAACTGACAAACAAATTTTTTCTAAACTCTCTTTCGATATCTCTAATCGTTTTCAGAATAATCGATTTTGAACTCGCACTTCAACCGGTTCGCTTATCCCGAAACTTGAATGCGATTATCTCGGAATGCAGAGAAGATACGTAAAAAGTGAAGAGAAGCTTTTTTATAGAAAAAGTACGGATTGGTATTTTTTACTTAAACTTTTTTTCGATATCTCTAGTAATTTTCGAGATAATCGGTTGTGAACTTGCACCTCTGGAGGCGTTCATCTAACTTCGACGTAAAGACTCGGAAATACGATCGCTGAGCGTGATGCGAACGGAATCGTTTAAATATCCATCGCGCCAGGTGACAACGCTAATAGCCCGCCGCGGGGCAACGCGTCCGGAGTATGTAGAGACGCGGCGCAAAAATAAACACGACGACTAGCTCCTGCGCGAGAGCCGCGAGGCGCTAGAGACTCGCGTTCGTTCGGCCGTACGTGACGAGAGGGCTGAGTCTGTTTTCTTAGACGAACGAAAATAAACTCGGGCGAGAAAAAAGCTTGTAAAAAGCTGGCGGCACTCGAAATAAGTGGCCTATTGACCCCGGGAGACTCGCGCCTTACCAACAATGATGTATTCAATTTGGGGTGCGGAATCAGAAATAGAAATTCGACGGACGCGCGCGGGGCGAGGCGTTAATTTATATATACGCGCGAGCACTAATACCCCGCGACACGGGGGATTCGTTCGCAATGCGTATATACAAAACGAATTGCCCCGCGGGTCCTTTTCGTGAAGGAATTATCGTGCGCGGCGAGAGGAAGCGGAGGAGATGTCGCGAGACGCTGCGTATTAACGGCGCTGGAGGGATGATCACGAGATCAAGAGGGGGCAAAGTTGACGTGAAATTAGAAAAGATTTCGTGAAATTATTTCTTTTCAAGAGGATCTCATATTATGTCGATTGAAGTTGACGTATAATAAGTCCTGTCGAATAGTCCCATATTTATTTCACTCGAGTCAATGTTGATTAAATTGAAATATTGCTCGACTCGATAAATAATATTTACATAAATCTAATCGACATGCATTCGATTCAATTAACCTAGGCAAAAAACTTTTATACACATTTTGTATAATTATATTATCCACACATGGATTTGGTCATATATAAGATTGTGATTCATATATATATTAACCATGCACGCGCGGGACTATAGATATATTGATTATACAAACATTCAAAAATCCAAATATAATCCTTATATGGTTAAAATAGAAATAATATATAATTTATGCTTGATCAAATCCATATAATGACCGTGTACAGAATATATAGAACTTCTCCGTCTGAAAAGGTTTAATCACGTATAAATCATCCACATGTCAAGATTAAAGTATACTCAGGTGGAAAAAGGTTTTCTTCATTTTTCTTGCAATATTTTTCATCTAAAGAAAAAGCAATAATCATGTACTTATGCCATGAAATAACTGAAAATTATTCAAGATACATTTTTAATAATTTTGAATATTGCAAACGTCGTAATTTTGCGAAAAGAGTATCTTTATATTTAGTACTGTACCCTTGATCTAACTTACAAACGTTAAAACTGAGTAGATATAAAATTCTTTTAAAGCAATTAAGAATAACAAAAAAGTTCAATCCAGTATCAAAAAGTAATGGTATTTTTATATTAGTAATAGTAAAGAAGTAAACAACATGACCAATTATTATTAGAAGCAAATACTCGAAATGGACGTAGTGAGTGATTATTTTTTATACTCAAAGCACAGTTAATTGATATATCTTTCAATTAAAACAGTTTTTGTGGGTTCGGTGAACCGGTCACACACTTTTTAAACTCTGAAGTGTGAAAAATCGGAACCCCCCTATAAGGCACAGTATGAAACAATACGGAGTTCTGAGTAGCTGTTTCTCTGAATATTTTTAGTGAAATCATCTGTTTTAACCAAGCACTCTACTGCTGTATTTAAGTGTTACACATAATATGTACCTATAGTTAAGTTCCGAGTGTACGGTGAAATTCTTAATTACACGTGATTCAACCTTAAATGTACTCTCAAAATTATTCGAAATACTGAGACAAAAAATGTTTATTTGCAGTTAATAAATATTTGTTTGAATATGGCCAAATAAACATTTTATCGAATCGAGTAAATATCCGTTAACTGTTAGAATATTCATTCGGCGCAATTTGATCCTTTAAGAAAATTATTCGAGTGAAATAAATAATTAACATATATTTTCTCAGCCTAACGAAATATTTATTTCGCCGTATTTAAAATGAAGTTTATCAACTGTTAATAAACTGTTATCTCGGTGTAGTAGTTTCTTCAACAATTCAGCAGGATTTCTGCTCAGTGGAAAAAACGGTCAGTCAGTCAGACACTCGATTGCATCACAATAATATAATAAGTCACCGGGTAGAAACTAAACGATGGTATCACCTATGGGAACGAGTTAGCGCTCCTCAAGGCCGTCCGGGGAGTGATATCGCGCGCGTCGCGCAAGGTGGAAGAAGCGTCGGCAACGCCTGAGCGCACATGTCGCTAAGATGTCACCGGACAGATGCGATATTGCCGTCTAGACGGAGTCCCCGAGATCGTGACACTTCCTGCTGCGCCCGTCGCGCGCGCGTCGCGGAACCACTGCCACCCCAATTCCCACAGGACTCAGGAAATTCCTCGCCTCATCCTCGCCCCTCCGCGCCGGAACATTATCATACTCTCTCTCCCACGACGATACCCCGAGCCTTAGCCTCGGCTTTTTGCCGTGTTAGCCCCGCGTGTGCGCGCATTGGGGGAAAAATGATCCCCGCGCGACCCAAGTGTCGCGTCTTCCCGGAAATCCCGCAGGCATCTCGGGAATATTTCCCTCGTTAAGTAGCCCCGCTCTGACTTTATCCGTCCGAGTGTAGTGGCGAATGTGCATTATATGCGATGTGTGCGATGTGGTCGTTCGGTTCCGATGTGCCACCGAGTGAATTTCATCACTTTCACTTTATTTCAGCGCTTCTCTTGTTGATTTCGTCACAATCGACATTCGTATCTACCGATAAGTCTTAGGCCTATCAATATCGTCCATCGAAACTGTCTAAGAAATTATTGCTCATTTTTTAACTATGGATTTATGGCAAAAGTGGATACGATACAGGGTAAGACAAATTTATGTTTAATTTAACCCTACAGTGCACACGTGGAATAAAATTACTTCGATATACACGTCGGGCCCAACAGGCTCGAATATTAAAAATGTTATAATCCGCTTGGGGTATATCAACATTTTTATTTTAAAGCTAAAAAATATTTATTGAACTCAATTTGCATTACAACAACAAAAAATAGCAATTATTGTGACAATATTAAACGAGTAAATAAAAAGGTTTTCTGTTTTACCTTCATTTAAGTTTTAACTTGGGCTTCTCTCAGGCCCACGTGTGTACTCTAGGGTTAATATGACAATGTATAACCTTTTATGAGCTTTTATTTTATACGTAATTATGAATATTCTCTTATGAAATCTTTATGTGTGGTTTCAATATAATTCACTGTATAAAGCTCTTATCCAATGCGTAATTATGATAACTAATATATCCCCATATGAAAATTATATTGAATTTAATGTAAGTATCTGTATATATAGGGGTGCTCCGCTCGGTATAGTCATGGCGGGTGTGGTCTAATTTGTCTATATTTGTTCCGCCGATCAATGATAGATTAACGGCATAAGTATTGACTGACAGCCAGACCTTGGTTGTCAGTCAACACTTGTGCCGTTAATCCACCATTGGTCGGCGGAACAAGTATGGGCAAATTAGGCCACACCCACCATGACTATCCTGAGCGGAACACCCCGTATAAAAGCAAATGTCCTGACTGACTGACTGACTGACTGACTGATTCATCACCGCAAAGCTAAAACCGCTGGAGCTAATTACATAAAATGTGTGGACACAGTAGGTTTCTTTTCTGACGTCAGCACCCATTTTAAGAAAGAACTTTATGAAATTCTTCCTCCAAGGCGGTAAATAGGGGATGTAAGATTTATTTCGCGATCCACGCAGACGAAGTCGCGAGCGGAAAGCTAGTAATTGCGTATGAAGCTGTTATTCGTTGCATAGTTATTATGAAAATCGATATACTCCCTCATAAAATTTGTATTAGATTTAGTATAATTGTATATGAAGTTTTTAGGAAATATTTAATTAGGTACACAAATAATAAAATATACTTCCTTATGAAATTTGTACTAAATATAATATAATTGCATATACGAGTATAAAGTTCTCCTCTAATACGTAATTATGAAACTTATGAAATTTCTATTGAATTTAATATAATCGTATTTAAAGTTCGATAAGTATTTAATACAGATTTCACAAGGGAGTGTATACATTTTCGCGTAACCACTTATTACACGAAGACATTATATAAAATTATATAAATACAATATTAAATTTACTGCATATCTTTCTTACGGTGTATCGCTTCTTAAGGTTACACTTTGGTTTACGAAGAAGTTTTATACATCGTAAAATCATTCAACTCTCCGTAGAGTAAAAGCACATAGATACAGCACATCTGTTTTCTATGAAAATAGCTAACATTCTTATCACAGCGTTAGAAAAATGCATGTATTGTATAATACATACGTACGGACAAGAGCCAAGATCGACTCGGAATTCACTCTCCAGATACGTAGGACTATATAGTCGACTGGGTCTCCACGAAAGCCCAGGAGCGAGTCGCTCGCTGCGGCAATTAATCAGACGTAATTCGTTCGGTCGGGAGGAGTAAAAAAAATCGGCTACCGCGCGTCGGATAACGAGAACGGTTTCCACCTGACCAGCCACGGCCCTGATACACGAAACCCCCACCCACGGGCCGCGGTCCTCGCGGAGAGGGAAAGCGGGACGATCGAGGGCGAGAGAAAGAGCGAGGGACTATACCCGATAGCTCCGCGCGTAGCACGGTGCGATCCGGTGGCGGGCAGATAAATCGGAGCAGCCGATGACGATGCAAATAGCTGCGGGCCGCGGGCGTTCGCGGCGTGTCCGTTACTGATCGTCGGCACGATCGCCCCCGATCAAGGAGCGAGGCCCCCCGCTCTCTTTCTCGCTGCTGCTACTGCTGCAGTCACAAAGCTATGCAGATAAGAAGCTAACAGTGCCGCCACGGTGTGTCGTCCGATTCGCCTTGCCGCTTCTTACCCCGGCCGAAGGTTTCCCTCGGGGGGGTTCCCAATACGCTTCGACCCGCGGAGATTCCTGGCGTACCTACCCTTCGGTCATCGGGGAAAGGCTGGAGGTTGCGGTCCCTCTCCGCCCTTTCAAGTTCGTGGAACGACGCGGATCGAACTTTGAGGGGGTTTATTCGACGGTCCTTGTACTGGGAGAACAATTTAGCAGAATCAACTAAACGTTTATGTGTATATTATCCACTGACTAATTATTCTATTGGTTCGAGTAATATTTATATGTTCCAACTAAATATTTTTCTCAGTGAACTGTATCAATTTGAAGCCAATAAATCATTTTGTTGGGACTAACGAATATTACTTTGAGCCGGTAAAATATTTAGTCAGTAATATAAATACAAATAAATATTTAGTTCCCCTGTAGGAATTGACGATTGGACCAATATTAGGTCAATTAATAAATGACACTAATTTCAGATCGATTCGATCGGTTAATGATCAGATCGAACTAACTGGCATTACTAATTGGGCCGAGATTCATTGTCAACATTGGCACGATACTAACTGCCTGTCTTTACAAACACCACTGGATATTGCGGTCCGACGGTGTTAGCCAGTACTATAACCCAGTTGCCTTAATGATCAGATCGGACTGATTCTGGCATTACTAATTGGGCCGAAGTTCACTGCCAACATTGGCACGATATTTACCGCCGATATTAGCCCAATGAAAACAGTCAATATTCGCCGCCATTAACGGCCAATATCGGCCGATATCAACTGCTAATAATGGCTAATATTCACTGCTAATATTGGCTCGATATTGACATACAATTTTATTGATAATATCGGGCTGATTGTTGTTCTGAGAAACTATTAGTGCCGAGCAATAATATCGATACAATACAGGCTCAGCCAGTTTAGTTGTTTTTTCAGTGTCGACCTAATTGCTTTGCCGAAACTTGGCAGTAACGTCAACCTGAGATTGGTCCAATTGTTCCGCCAGTGTCGGGCCAGTATAGTTTGCCAATATTGGGAGAACAAACGGGCCGATTCTGGCAAATATTGGGCCAATTATGAAATTTGAGTGTTGGCTGATATAATTGGACCAGTATCGACAATTTTTGTACGGGTTGATTCTACTAAAAAGTTTTTTCTCAGTATGGGAACGAATTCAACAGAATATTAGAAGGAGAGGAAAGACGAAGAGATTTCCGGAAGCGGAAGTCAAATTATTCGAAAGCTGTTGATAGACGTATACGTAAAAATTCATTTCTCGAGCGAAGCCTGCAGTGACTGTTGTTGCAGTTAAAACACGCTCGTCCCCGTAGGTGGACGAAATTGTTCGAGGTATGCCAAGCCCGTCGTTCTCGCGTCGGGCCACGAGTTGGAAAGCGATAGACACGTGGAGCTTGTAACGAGAAACATCCCTCGTCGGTTTGTAAACTCGCGGAAGAAGCGACCTTGCGGCCTCTGCCGAGCTATTCCTGGTTCACCGGTTGAGGCAGTCAGGCAGCGCGAGAGATCGAAGATGGATCCTCCGACTTTCTATAGGGGTGGCGGACGTTGTGCTCACGCGCGCGCACGATGTGTAACGAATCGTGCTCGTTTGTCGAATCACTGGGAACAGTGAGCGAGTCGCTCGCGGCGTTCTTCAGCCGATATTAAAAAACGGAACTCCGGATAGAACGTTATTTCAACTCGAGGCTCCCCAGCGGAGCTTATCTGCTAGAAATAAATACGTAGGTATATATCGCTCCTTTTATAGAACAATGTCACAACTCAAAAATTGTCACAAATAAAGTTTATCAACCCAAGAATAAATCTCACATTACCAGCCAATCACAATACATCATGGCATTAAACCATAATAAAAGTATTTCATTTGTTTACAATGTTAAATTAGTATTAGAAGGTAAACACGACATTAAATCTTTAAACCGCGATATCGAAAATTACTCATTTTTGAGTTGTGTCGTTTTTCTATAAGTGTAATGATATGTCAGGGACAGCGCTACATTCTCCTATTAGCGATATCCCGACTCTGATTGGATTTTAGAAATATTTCGTGAACTAACGGCACCACCTTCGCATGACGGGACTCCTGATAAAATCCCTCCCGGGTCCAGATGTGGCCTTAACTTTCTTGATAGAAATTCTAAGCGTAGGTAATATTTCTTAGTTAGTCACTTCCATACACTTAGAAAAATAATTAGGTTAAAATGACAAAATGCACCTGGTTAAAGGCGTTCAGTTACGTTTATTGCAACTAAAATACTGGTCATCTGAACCAAGTATCAAGTTATTCCAATCAAATTTTTAGTTATTCCAACCAAACGTTTAGTTATTCTAACCAAACAGATGGAGAATTCATATTTTACTAAACAGTTTGGTCATCATCTCGAGGATTTTGGTAACATTGACCAAGTTATTTTTCTCGGTGTAAGAGATTCCTTATAGGAATCCTACTGAATCCTTGAACATATTTCCACAACACTTTATATTTTATATTATTTCTAGTGGATGACTTTTCGTGATATACAATTTTTCTCCCTTCATACAGAACCAAAAATGATAAATGAGGTACCATTTCGAAGATTAAGTTCTCCGTTTTTTTGTGACGAATCGTTGATTTACAATTGCGCATTGTATTATTTCTTTAAAAATCGAAGGTTTAACTGTTTGCAAAGGTAACGCATAATCTATACAATCTTTGTATATTTTTTGCACTTACATTCCTCACACTGAAGAGAATAGCCTGGTCAATTTAATCAAAATCCTGGAGACCATAATCAAACCGTTCGGCTAGACTGGCTAATTTTTTATTGGGTTAACTAGACACATAGAATAACTAAACATATACTTGGAATAATTACCTAAATATTTGGTCTTTACTAGTCTTTCGTTTAGAATTACTAAACTCGTTTAATCAAATGCGTTTTGTCATTTTAACCAAGTCATTTTTCTCAGGGCCAGTTCCACAACTCAAATTAAACTATAATCTTTGGTTGATGTACTATGATACCAGCTTTGCTATTGGCTACTCTACAGTAACTAACCAGGGACTACAGTTAAAACTGAGTTGTGGAACTGGGCCTCAGTACATAATTACTCGTATTTTATCGTTCGTGGAATTTCCGCATGGGCCCACTGGTATTTAATTATAGTGAGAAAAGAACGTGCTTATTTCAAATAAATATGGCAATTGAATATTCCTAATAGGATATCGCGTGTCTAATGTCGAAGGACGTAAGCGTCGTAAGAGTCGATTGAAGTTTCAAAAAAAAGGACGTATAATTTCTTTATGGCGTAATTCGCCGAAAAATTGAGTAGTAAGCATAAGTACAATATGATGAAGTAAAGAAAAAGTCAAAAAACTTGACGCAAAAGGGCGTATCTATCGGCGAATACGCCTTTTCGGCATTATCTTTATCGAAATTTCACATTTACTAAAACTACCCAGCTAGAAAAGTTGTTCTATTAATTTAGAGTGATAGAAGTTTTATATTCTGTTAATGTTTTATAGTTGTATCTAGAACACTGAATTGTTGCATTAATGTGGCACGTGAGACTATTTCGCCTTCAGAAACTGAATTGTTTTTTAAATTTGTTGCAAGAATGTTCTTAGAGCATAATTATAGAGCATTTATAAGATAACTTCTAATGTAGCCCTATAAGTGTTGTAAGAATGTTTTGAAAATGTTCTTAGAACAAACATTGCTCTATGACTGGACAAAAATTTGCTCTGGAAACGTTCTTACGATTGTTATAGGACATGAAATTGCTAGCTGTGGATAAAGGGACGTATCCTCCGAAAAATTATTTTACTCGCGATCTCTCTCACTGTGGTGCTCTATACAAATATAAAACGAATTCTACATGGTTTAGAACGGTATAGCATAGCGTGGTCTGGTGAATATCATTAAAAAATTATTCAGTGGTCACATTTGGAACGTTATTTTGCACTGACAATGTTCGAATAATTGTTTTATCGTGGGTGATCAAATTACATTCCAATTAACAGCCACTAATGTCACGCGTTGTGTTACATAAACTTTTCAAAGGTTAATTCAATTAGTTGAGATTTTTCGACTTTAGTGGATACGCCCTTGTGGTACCAATAAATATAAAATATCGCAAAAGAGATAATACCGAATAAGCGTATTCGCTAGTACTCACGCTCCTTTGTTTTTAACTTTTTCATTTTTTTATTTGGGCAATTATAACCGTTGTTTACCTTTTACCTATAATTGAATTCAATATGAAAAACAATTATACGCGCGTTTGATTGACATTAGACACGAATGAATTCAATTAAATCAATAATATTTATATAAATCTGATCGACGCGTGCGTTCGAATGATATAAATATACCTACCATTAGGAATATTCAGTTGTCATATTTTATTGAAACAAGCACGTTTTTTCCTCTCGGCGTATAATTGCAGTAGGTAATCCATTTTGAATGTAAGTTCCACGTTTACACAATTTGTAATTAAATTCCTCGAATACCGACAACAACACGAAAGATCCTCGATTGATCCCCTTTTCCCTTGAATCTAACACGCTCCAAATAAAACGATTCCGAGGCTGGATATCGGAATTCTCCCGAAAACGCCGAAGTGCCTAAAAGTAATTTATTCACCCCTCGAGGCTGACGGACACACGAATCGTCTTCTATCGAACCCGTATCGCAAACAAAAAATGCCTCGCAACTCTGGAATCCCTGTTACAATCTCTCCAGGGCCAGCGACGCGATGTGCACTTGGCCGGTGTTCCCACTCTGTAGAGAGAGTCTCACAAAGGGAAGCGGGAGAGCTTGAAAAGAAGCGGAGGCGCATTTCTAGTCGGCGCGACGCGTGGCGAGAGAGAGGTACCGATTTTTCAATTTATCGCCCGTACATCTCTCGTCAAGGTGCGAGGAAAATGATCTCCGCGCGGTCCGATCGCACCGTGAAATTTCCGTTACGAGCGCTGCGAGCCATTCGTTTCACGCCCACGGAGTTGCGCGACAAAAAGAATCGGCGACAGCTGGCCGCACGGTAGCGCCCGCGCCGCGGAGGACCTCGCTGCTTTTCGGGGGCGTGCCTCCATCCCCCCGAAGAGCGCGGGATCCGCACGCGCACGCAACGAGCTTCGAACGACTGCCGAGAATGCGCGAAAGCAAAGATCCCGGTAATATCGAGAGAACGCACAATGACATTGCACGATACACATAGGAGCGCGCGCGCGCACGGTTCTCGGACAACGGATCGAACCGAATCGCGCGTTCGGTAGGCGTATCGCGCGGCTCATTGTCCGCTCGGTCAGTGGCGATCGGGCAAGACCTAACGTCTCATTTACAGGGAAAGATTTACCTCGGTCACGCCCTGTCCGCGCGCGGCGTTCACGATCCGCGTAATTCGAAGAACGCCGCTGAAAGGACGCTCGGGCCTACGCGCGGTGTGGTCCAAAGGTGTCTCTTTCGGTCCTCGAACTGTACGTTGCAGCGGTGAGTAGGTTTTTACGGTGGAGGTGATTTTTAATGCGGTAACGCGCAAGTCTCGTAAGCAGCTCCTACATATTTATTTCACTTAACGGGAAATGGGGAAAATATTGACGAAAAACGCGGGGACAATTTTGATGAAGAAAGAAGATCTTACGGAAGTTAGAAATTTGCAGTCGTTTAACGAAATAACAATTCTTAGGATATACACGGAGAAAAAAAAAGTGAAAAATTCCCCTTTTTTATGGGTAACGCTGCACCATTGTGATAATCAATCAGAAATTACCGTGAGATAGGTAAGAAATTATCAAAGGGCTGGAAAATTATTCTTCTGAAAAAAGGGAATTATCGGTGAATTTTCAAATTCCCAGCAAAATAAAATAAAAACTACGCAGCAGTATAATAGTAGCTCTACTGTTTATGGTGAACATACATTCTTCTGCACTGGATTTTTTCCCTTTTTACTGGAGAAAATCTTCACCGTCAAGTGCTAATGTTACATTGGGTCTTATAGACCAATCAGGATCAAGTATACCATTGCCCGTAACCCCATCACAACGCAATCTTAAACAAGATGTGTCGCTAAGGGATTAAACAAGATACTAAAAAGAAGACGTTTTGCTAAGAGATGTAAACACGGGGAGAGGAGTATGGGACATTATTTTTCGTGTGAGAAAATTCATTTCGTCGACGAGATCTATCTTGGAAGGGATTTTCGAATCGTTAACGAAAGTGATAGACGAAACTACATCTGTTAACGAATTACTTTCCGTCCACGAAAAACATTTCTCACGCGTCGAGAATATAGCCTCCCTGACCAATTTGAATCCTTATTGATATTCTTTTTATTGAGAAATAAATAAATTTATGATTTGTCGTTTTTAGCAAGAAAAATTTACATTTACATGGGTTAAATTTTACTAGTTTATTCATCAAAAATTACTTTTCGATTTTGATGAAAAAATCTCATTCCAAAAGGGGAAAAATTCTACCGTTTGTCAATTCGGTGCACAGTTAGTCAGAAAAATGACACTTTTTCCTCGTCTTCTAGGTTAGAAGTTCTTTTTTTTCTCTCCGTGTAGGTGAGGGGTGGCATGAAACGGACATTTTTGTATGAGTATTATTCTGGTTCTTGTTGACAATACTAGAAGGATTACTTGTCCGACAACAACGATACGTGTTAATAATAAGGTTCTCAGTATGTTTACTCGTCTTATTTTCAATTCTTTTAAAAAGTACATTTTGTCCCTTTTACAAATCGGTCGTATCGAAGGTAGAGGCGGTCCAATAAAACTTACACTTTTCATAACATTCCCCTTAATTGTAAACAAAATTATGAACACTATGCTCGTTAAAACTTGTTCGAATAGCGAAAGATTTATTTTTTTAAATTTCTCGAGCCATTCTGAGCTAGCCTTTTTCTTTCCTTTCCATGAAAAATGTAAGACTTTTAAGTTAAATGACGTATTGATATACCAGTTCACCGGCCGGCTTAATGTTCACTCTTTAACGCACTATTTTGCTGAGGTCTTTAAATAATTCGCAAGGGAACATTCGTCTTAAATTTTTGCTGCGTCCCACTCAGAAATATGGCCAAACAAATTGGAGACCTAATCTTTAAAGTTAAAATATCAGATAAAAGGTACCTAACATTTCACGTTGTTGTTCTTGAATAATTTAATTATCTGTCCAAAAGCATTAATGAAGGTGTCAATCAATAGTAACGGAGTTTCGGGAAACGTTTTGGAAAAATACAAAAAATGTTACTTTGCAACACGAGAAATTTCAATTGCGTACCTATATCGCCGCCAGTTCCAAAACGACAGCGGCTTAAAGCTAGGCGTGGTTGAGCATGTGTTATTGTTATCACGAAACAATAATGCTTTCATTGTGGAGAAATCTTTCAACTTTTAGATAATTGCTATGTCCCTTTCAAGACGTGTCCCTTGCGTTCCACCTTTCTCCTACAATGACACATTTAAATTTATTAAGTGAATGAAGGATGTTTTGTAACTCAAACATTTATATGCCACGTTATGCAACTTAAATCTGTGCATCATAATCAAAAACGGGACCATTTGTCAAATCTAGTTTCCGGTAAGAAACATTGATTCAACCAGGTTGTTATATTTTAAACGAATTATCGATGCAGGTAGATAAACTAGAGTTTCTGGTAGATACCATTTTAGCAAAAGGTAAGTGACCATATTTTCACCCTTTTTATGTAATGCGAAACGATGAAAAGACAAACTTAACTGAGAAGCTGAATAATAAGTGGTTTCGGAGGAAAAATATTGAATTACAGGCGGAAGTGGGGAGTAATGCGAGTTTTAGGGTGAAGAAAGGGAAACTTAAAAAAGTAGGAGAATAAAGGGGAATAGGAAACACTGTGAAACCTTCATACGTTCACACAGAACGAGCGATCTTTCGAAAAAACTCAAATCATTTTATGAAATTTGGTGGTTATCTGTAACTTGTAAATTGTAAAATCGAGTATCTTAGCTCCTGGTTCCAATTACAAATCATAAAGACGAATTTCATTCCACAGTAGGAACGAATAGTACAAGGAAAATGTGAGCGACTGAGGAATTGAAGAAGATCCTCGGAAAAAGATAGGAGTGAGTAAGGGAGAGGGAGGAAGAGATTGTGGAGAGAGGCAGGGGGAGAGATAAATGTATAATACACAATAGATTAACAACTATAATATAAAATTCTTCCAACCAAAATATCAACAGCTGTTCCACAAGTACATATGTAATTACGACACATAGAAATGTAAATAGGATCATCCATATTTATAGTTAAATCTACCTTGAATTCAATAAGTTTTTCGCAATAACACGGTCGATTCAACTTCATATCTTCTTTAAATCGACTCAAATATGCAGTTCGCCATAATTAAATCCAGAATAGAGTTGTTTCAACTCAATTTGAGTTGGATGAACTATATTTTTCATGCAGTAATAGCAGTAAATACTAATGTGACAAGAGCAATAAGCGTCGTTGAAATGACTATACGTATACGTATACTTGAAGTAGATATTTACTGTGGTAAAATAGAAACAAGAGTATTGCTAATAGCATTGCCGTGTAATCTATAACATTTCTCTCAGCGTTCGCAGGTTAAATATTTCACGGTTCTCGGAGAAAATATATTAATGGTAGTTTCTTTTTCGACGCATCTGGTGCCGGGACGACACCACCCCCTAGGTTTGTCCTTGCACTTGCGAGCGCTGCTGGTCCCGCCGATCAACCAGATTGCCAAGAGCAGCGCGATCAAGGCAAAGCACTTCATCTTCCGTCGTTCGGTCGTTGCTCGATTTCTACAGATTTACACAGATCTCCTCCTCGTTATCGCAGATCAGGTAACGCTACTTCTTTATCAAAGATAGGGTAAACGTGGATTAAAACCTTGTACGACTGCTTCCAAACGAGGTAACACTGTATTCGCTGTCGTCAATTCATACGTTCGGTCTTCCAAATGCCGAGTATTCCGCCTCCTGTATCGTAACGTCAATCGGTTAACGGATCCAAATTAGCAAATCAGGTGTAGAACACGACAGTAGATTCTTATTTCGATGCGAGGACTAGACTGCTTAAATTGTTCGAAAGTCTCGTTATATACAACTTCGAAAGAAAGACGCCAACTTTGATAGCCGTGGTAGGGATGTAGGATCGATTGTATAGCTCTTTCCGATTCACTGGAAGAGCTCTTGAATCTGAGTCTTAGCGGCGCGACGGTGTTATTGGGAATTTCGAAGTAAACAAGGCTGTTTTGGGTGAGTCGTGGCTGGTAAACTTTGGACTTTCCTTTCTGGAGATATACGAAATCCGAATTTTCATGGTACGGCAGACCCGGGATAAAATAATTTAGTCGTTTAAAATCTCTGAGAGTCTTTGTCTGCGTCTCAAGAGTCTTTCACAGTCTTTAATCGTCTCTGTAATGTGTTCGTCTACCGAGCATCTCGCTGAATCTCTAAAAAGACATTAAGTCAAGCAATTTGAACGTGTAACTAAAAGAATTAAGCTTCTTTCATGGCTTCCCCTCATTTTTAGAGTTAAAAGTTAGAAAAAACGATTTGTCGCGAATGACTTAAACAAGATCAGTTCTACGAAGGAATATTTCAGACAAAAATTAAAGATGAATAAATTTGTTATAAAATAGGTGGTATGATATTTTTTTTTATAAATTCGATAGTTTTTGCAGTAAGGCGTAGTAAATATTTTCATGGTAAATAATTCACAGTCATGTACTGAATATCGATCAAAAACCAGACCTAGTGAATCTCATAGATTTCTTAATGTTGAAAATAGTCCCATATGTAGAATTTGGCTATCAAATCAGATTTCTGAGAAAATTCGAGTTGAATGGCGCGAAAATGGTGTTTTCTGCAATAATCAAGTTGAAATCTTTGGTCCCTTGCATGTCAAAGGCTAATTTTAATAACGGGATCGTACTAGACGTTAAAAAATATATAAGATAAACCTAATTCATATCTTAATCTGCAATGGATTTCAAATAAATAGTGCAAAGTTCGCAAAGGCGCTTGCAATGAAAGCAACGAAATAAGGAAGCACTGTACTGAGAAAGTAGTTTGTCGAGATTGGTTCATTTTAAGCCTTTACTTATTGCGGAATCTTATTATATTTCGTTACTGAAAGAACGAAAGTTTCCTGTTCACCTTTAAACGCGACTATCTCGAAACACAGCGCTAATACGTAAAAAGTCAATAGCAGCTTTTATATAGTAGAAACACAGAAGGACATTTTTTGTTAAGACTTTTTTCCGACATCTCTCATCGTTTTCGAGATAATCGATGTTTAAGTTACACTTGAACCGCGGCGTTTATCCCACTTTTACCCTACAGGTGTACCGTTCCCTGTCCTGCAGAGACGCCGCGATGTATAAGGCTCCGTAGACGGGATACACGGCACAAAGCCTATCGTTCCCGGAACGATACAGCCACGGGTAGCACGACGTCGCTAACTTCCGTGACCGGAGATTTTGTAGGAGCGCGACCGGCTCTCGTCGAAATAATTAGTGACACGACCGGGAACCACGGCAGCCGTGGGTAATATATCGTTGGACGGGACGTCGCGCGTTAGCCCGCGGCCGCGCGTCCACCATTCAGACGCCACGGCGTTACGGTTCTCGAGACATTTCAATCCCGGGGCTCGGCGCGCTCGAGACTTCGTCTCCTGTACGCGGAAGAAGAGGGGAATTCCTCTCGCGCGGGGGCGTCGAGTCACGTTCGACGTTCCGATTCACGCGCGTTCGTCGATCGAGACGGCGAAGACAAGGGGGGGTTACGCGAGTTGCTGTGCGCCGCGATGATACGATCGAACGCCGGGATTCGTCTTACCGTTTCTCGCGCGTTCGAATTTCGCGACCAGCGCGCGGAGCGGCTGTGGTTACCTATTTCTTCGCTCCCCGTCGCGGCGAGAAAATTTCACGGCGATCCCGTCCCCCGTAACGACGCGGGACGTAGAGGCCGGGCGGGCTAAAAGCCAGACGTCACAATTTGTCAGACGGCCGGATGAAAGGGGACGTGTATAGTCCGAGGGTGCGCGCCAGAGGGTGGAGGACGCCGAGTAGAGGCTACTGGCGTGCGATGAACGCAACGTGTTCCGCAGTGCGATTTTCGTGGTTTTATCTCAGCGATAACTGCGTGTTCTATCGGTATAACGCACGCGCGCGCGCGCGTCTGATTGAAAAGTTATTATACGGGAGGGAAACTTCAATCGCCGTTATCTTTCTATCTATGAACTTTAGCGCTACATTGGTATGAGACTTTATTGTAGATGAGAATGTAACCTTCAAAAAAGTATTACACGAATGTGTGGACCAAAAGTACACAGGTGACGAGATAACGGTGACTCGAGTTTTCACGCCGATGAGTAAGTTTGAAATCTTACGCTTACGATATGTGTAGGTAGGGTTGAAGTGAAATAGATGCCCGATCCCCTTTAGTTCAAATATGCTAGTGTAATTGAGGTAATGGGGTATTTTTGATACATCACGTAGGCATACAAAATCAACCCATCAATTACATCAATTGCGTATTTATAATAGTTAAAAACCTTTCGCTACTACGGGTGACTATAGTCACCCGCCACAAAAATGAAATATCAGGTATTCGACAGCAGCGGTTACTGAAATTATATTTGTAAAGGTTGCTGTAACAATAATTTCGTTTACTATATATTGAAAGAACAGGTTAAAATAAATGTAGGGCAATGAATAACGTCTCCGTTATGAGAAAATGTTTTATTTATTTATACATTTTTGCATACATTTGACTACACGTCCAATTGTCAACGCTACTATGTACTCATCGATGTTTTGCTGACGGCCAGTGTACATAAATATGATTAACGATCGGCGATCCGATTGATTAATAAGAAAAGTCGTGGAGTAATGTTCGGAGATCTTCGCTACGCGTCTCGGTCCCAATTTTGCTTCTGTCCTCCCACCAAGTATGGGTATCTATTCTCCAAAAAGCCGAAAACGGAATTTCTTATTTCGTTGGATATCTCAGCTTGTTTTATCCCAATTATATTTTTCCATTATAGAAATTGTTATTTACAGTCTAGTAACTGTGGACCGTATATTTACATTCTAACAATGAGCTATTTTGCTATATAATTTTTATTTCTCTTTTACCCTATCGCTCAGACGTTTGTAGAATGTCACAATCGGAATAAGGGAACCTCGGAAATCTAAAAACACACATCGCGCTCTCTAAATTTGAATCCACTAAGTAGAAGGTTATACTGAAATTCCAGTGAACTCGTATTTGTTGAATTTTAGTTACTCTCTCCGATTCAGATTTAGAGAGCACGCGACCCGATTGACACAGTTTACTTCGCGCGCAACCCCCCTAAACGCCAGCCGTGTAAACACGAGTCCTATACGCACGAAATTATTACTGCAATTAAATTCAGCCAACATATGAAGAGCTCGCGGTGCATTCCGCGTCTATATTATCAGCAGGCAACGTCCTCCATATGCACCTGTACACTGATTGTGAGAGAAATAATTGCTAGTGCCAAACAAAACTTTGTCTTCAATCAAAAGCATAATATAATTCCAGGATCAAGTGGTGGTTTTCTTCGTGCGAGAAAATATCTCATTGAGTTGAGTACCTAATTGTTTTTTTTTCACACGAGAAGATTTTCTCGTTCCAACGAAGGTATCTATTCTCGAGTCAAGAATATTAGTATATTCTTCGACCAAGGATTTGAATTTTTTTTTAATTTTTGAGATCATATCGCTGCTTCTCGAGAATAATGACACTATTCAAAAATTTACATTCTTCAGGAAACGCATTTGTAATAATTGTAAATGTACATAACCCTTAACCCTTTCAGTCTCACAGATTTCTTTAAAAAGAAGACAAAAATCTGAAACGTGGTATGCTACTTGAAAATACATTTCTGAACATGTTTTATTTCGAAACTTTTTTGAATAGTCATACGGTTTACAATTTATGACTTGTCCCATCAAGATAGCATGTCCATCAAAATGGACGCGATGACCGAAAGGGTTAATATCTCAAAGGTACTATCAGAAAATCAATTAGTAGTTTCACAGTACCTTTGAGATATCAAGGGGGTTATACGTTTATAATTATTACAAATGTGTTTCCTGAAAATTGTGGATTTTTTATTATTGTCATTATATTCTCGAGAAGCAGCTATATGTTTACGATTAAAGAAATGTCTGTTTGATACCAACAGTTATTTCTCTCGGTATATCCCCTAATCCTTTATAGACGAAGCAAAGTGAAAACACCCCGGTACACACACGTGTATTTACAACGACCCCTCGTAAACCCAACGCGTGGCCGTTGACCCAAAGACAACATCGGCGAGAGGTCGTTCGGTCATAGATAAAAAAAGCTCCGTCGCGAAAGGTGGTGAAATAAGACGCTCGCGGTGTGAAAGAAAGAGAGGAAGGTAACACGAGAGGGAGAAAAATCGGCCACGCGGAACTCGGGCGCGGTTGCGTCGCCTCGGCGTGGAGAAGGGCCGTAAATTCCGCTGAAAACGCGGCTCCGCTCGATGATTGACAACCACGGGCCGACCTTTGGTGGAAATCGTAGAATAGATCGGCAATTAACGGTAGACGTAACTCATCGATGGCCTGGCTGCGTCGGGACGTTTATGTCCCCGCGCTCGATGCAAATATGGCACGAGCGGTGTCATTCGCGCGTATAAAGTGTGATCGACGGATCGGGTGAGAGAAAAAGGCAAGATTTATCGTCGAGTCGACGTTACTTCCCCTCGATTATAACAGGATACTCTCGCGCGCGCGCGTTGACGCCAAGCCGATGGAAGGATTGCCGGACGGTGCGCAAGAGGCGAGGTATTTATGGCGCATAGGTGAGCGCGCGGATGTCGTTCCGAACGCACCCGCGATGGTCTTTTTAATAGAATTATACGATCTTGGATTTTTCTCGCGCGGGAGAAACTTGCGTCTCTCTCTTTCCCCGTTTCATTCCTTCCAAGTCATCCACCAGAGGCATAAAATCTTACATATTTAGAAGCCGGCGGATTAACGGATGAATAGGTTCGTTTAGGTTTAAGTTCGAAGAACTTTAGTCTGCAGGGATGATTTCAGAGTGGAAGACAGTGAAATATGCTCGAAAAGTGCGATAACTTAACTTTTGCGCTGTATCTTCGAAACTATGCAGAAATACGTGAAAGTCGTGAGGTACAGTCTTTTTTTTCTACTTCACAATAAAGTAAACACAACTCTGCTGAACTCGCTCCGATAAATAGTTTCAGAGATACAGAGGAGTTCAAAGTTAAATTAAACATTAGGAAAATCGCTCGAAAATCAATACTTTCCTATGTTGCCTCGTCAACAATTTCCGATGCCTCGGACGAAAAAAACGTATAGGATATTATTTAAACTAGACTATGTAGAGAAGAAAATGCTACCCTGTTGATCTCATTACGATAAATAATTTCAAAGATATAGAGGTTCAAAGTTAGTCTAAAAATGAGAAAAATCGCTTGAAAATTGATACATTCACATGTAGCCTCATTAATCATTTTCAGTGCTTCGAACGAGAAACATATATAGAACATTATTTAAATTAGACTATATGATGAAAAAACGCGACCCCCCACGGAGCTTGCAACGATTAATAGGAATAGAGATATGAAGTCATGAAGTAGAGTTCTTGCGCGTCGAAAATTCGCGTTGCAAGTTAATGGAAGTACCGTGGCTTTCCTCGCCCTGTCGTTTCACGCAACGCGAATTTCCAAAGCCCAGAGACTCTCTATGACTTTATATCTCCGGTCCTATTAATCGTAGCGAGCTTCGCGAGGGGGGTGTCATTTTTTTCGTCATTTATTCCAGTTTAAATAATATCCTGTACACATTCCTTGGCCGAGAAACCGGAAATGTTTGACAAGGCAACATATAAAAAGTATCGATTTTCGAGCGATTATCCTCATTTTTAGTCCAACTTTGAACCTTTATATCTCTGAAACTATTTATCGCAGCGAGTTCAGCGGGATCGTCTTTCCTTCGTTGTAAAGTAAAAAAACTCATACCCTGAAATCTACTCGATATTGAATCGAATCAGATAAATATGCTTGTAGGACTTTTCGATGGCATAAACTTATTTGAATCTGGCACGTTCTTTTGTTCAGTCTATATGCAATTGAGGTTTTTGAAATAATCACACATCATTATTACATATATTTTAGTATCAAGCAAGTACTTTATTCGATAAAGCGACTTCACCTCCATTAATAGTCATATTAATAAAAAGAAATCACAATTACATGTACGAGATCTCCTTCGGAATTCTAGAAGGACTCAGCCGAGTCCTTGTCATAGCCAGAGAAGTTGCGTGCCGTGGTTCCACGTTGACTTCAATTTTATTTCCGAACGCAATAGTCTCCGCTTCCAGAGCTAAGAGATAAAAATTTGCAGGCAAAGCCAGCCGGGCACTTCCGGCGAGGGCCACATTTCTTGAATTTAACAGAAGCGTTCGCGACGGCAATCGCGAAGATGAAGAATATGGCGAATATAACACAGAACTTCATATTTTAATCGTACAGTTTTCCGTATACCGACAACAATTATATGATTGACAGACTGATGAGTGATCCAATTGCGCCCCTCATCGCCTTTTATATAGACCTTTGTAGGTAGCGCGCACGCATGCAAAACGGACGACGTGTTATGCTTGGTTAAGTCAACCTGTCGGCACGTGTGGCAGATAAAGTAAATTTATTACTCTTTGAGAATACATGTTTTTATTATAGGTATGTGTCTGTTTTGTTGAATAAATTAATTTGACTATCGCAGCCTGATTATTGAATATGTAATAAGATATAGACTGCCGACACGTCCGTACGCGACGAATACATTGATGAAGAAATCCAGCCGAGTCGATTAAAATGTGTTGACAACTGACTCTCCTTATCCTTGACTCCTTTAATTGAATCGAAGACCGAGTAAAAAAGTTTGATAGAGGAGAAGGTCCGAAAATGGGCCCCCATTTTGTTTTTTCGTAATAAATTGGCTATTATTATTTTTAGATAATGTTTAAAAACGTTTACATGTAGTATAAGGACTTGGCAATAAAGCTCCAAACGTGTTCATCTAAAACTATGAAATATACCATTACACCGTTTATATTAATGTAATATTGACCGTATTGATTAATCTTTAAATCTAATCGATATTCATTCGGATGAAATAAATACGCGATTTATTATTGGTCGAATTGAATAATATTAGTAAGAGTTAGGATTAACGCTCTAGTTGAAGTACAAATTCAATATCGATTATCTCGAATATAATTAGATATCGAAAAAAAGACTTAAGTAAGAAAGGTGTGTCTGTATTTTTACTATAAAAAGCTACTATCAATTTTTTACGTAATCCACCGCGTATTGAGATAATCGCATTCCAAGTTAATGAACAGAAACTGGGGCGTTTATCCAACTCTTATTACCCTGAAATCTACTCGATATTGAATCGAATCAGATAAATATGCTTGTAGGACTTTTCGATGGCATAAGCTTATTTGAATATGACACGTTCAGTCTATATGAAAAATTGAGGTTTTTGAAATAATCACATATCATTATTACATAAATTTTGGTACCAAGCAAGTACTTTATTCGATAAAGCGGCTTCTCCTCCATTAACAGTGATATTAATAAAAAGAATTCACAATTACATGTACGAGATCTCCTTTGGAATTCTGAGTCCTTGTTATAGCCAGTTCGTTCATACAGAGAAGTTGCGTGCCGTGGTTCCACGTT
Organism: Xiphydria camelus; assembly: GCA_963678675.1. Taxonomy (NCBI): domain Eukaryota; kingdom Metazoa; phylum Arthropoda; class Insecta; order Hymenoptera; family Xiphydriidae; genus Xiphydria; species Xiphydria camelus. The sequence goes on from OY783201.1 coordinate 13,193,023, forward strand.
GACTACAATTTTATCTCCGAATGCAAAAGTATCCGGCTGAATGTCGGCACGGCCGCTGAGACATACAACGAAGTTTTAGCCATTTGCAGGTTAAGCCACTCGGGCAACGACGGCGATAGTCACATGGTATTAACTGAGGAAAAGCGTTCGCGACGGCAATCGCGAAGATCAAGAATATGGCGAATATAACACAGAACTTCATATTCTAATCGTACAGTTTTTCCGGATACCAACAACAATTATATGATTAACAGACTGATGAGTGACCTAATTGCGCACCTCATCGCCTTTTATATAGACGTTTGTACCGCGCACGCATTAAAAACGGACGACGTGTTATGCTTGGTTAACTCGATCCGTCGGCGAGTGTGGAAGATAAAGTAAATTTATTGCTCTTCGAGAATACATGTTTTTATTATATGTCGGTTCTATTGAATAAACTAATTTGACTATCGCAGCCTGATTATTGAATATGTAATAAGATATAGACTGCCGACACGTCCGTACAGCGAAAGAGGAGAAAAGTCGCACTATTCGAGCTTCCCCAAACTTACATCTAAATGTACAGGCTCGTGTCCACATGGAAGTTACTTGCGACAGTTTTTGTTAGAGCAACTTGGTTTTGCGTATACACTTGATTGAAAATTCCAGCAAGTTTACTTGCGACAACACTTTCAACTGGGCCCGAAAGCATAGAGCGCAATTTTGTTTTAGCAAGTAGCACGTGTCCACTTGCAAGTTCGGACATGTCGCAAGCACTTCCGCTGAGAGCACAAGTTTCCAGCAACTCAACTTGCAGCGCTGTTTACACATGTTGCAAGTGCTGTCTGGCAGCCAAATTTGCGCAATTTATTGCAAGTGGACACGTGCCTTAACTATTCATCCATCAATTCTGTTGCTCCTAATTGCGTAATAAATATTCAGCTCGATTTTTCATCTCCGGTGACTTGGCCTATTCCCCCGACAAAACGCCGTATCGGACAACACGACGCGACGGTGGCTCGTCGCGCGGTGGCGCACAGCCGATACTTTACGGTCGCGCGCGCGCACGCGCTTGGTTATGCAGCGCGCGTCCCGAGTCGCCCCCGGCAGAAGCTGCGCTTCGGCGCGTCCTCACGCGCGCTCCTCGTCATCCTTCGTCTCCTCTCCGTCCCGCATCCTATCCGCCGCACGGCCCGGCGAACGACTCGATTCCATATTCCCGGGGCGGTTGTCGCCCGTGAAGAATTGAATGAAATAAAATAAAGCCGCCGGATTCCCCATACTTTATGGCTGGATGTGACTCGTATTCGCGGCAGTCGATGCCGCGTTCCGCTCGTGAGATATGGGAGGACGTACGTCTGGTATGCGCGCACGCACGCACGCACGCAGCCGCGCGCGCTTCTGTTTACGCGAGGCGTAAACCAAATCGCGACCGAGATTTATAGGAGAGATCCGCGGCGCGTAAAGTTGCCCGATATGAGCGCGTCGTCGCGCGGGCGAATAAGCGCGCGAGGAGGAGGAGGGAGAGGCTCGTTTTCCTCGCTTTATTCGACGAAGGCGTAAGGGGAAAGGGAAGGGAATACGCGTCCGACCGTTTCTTATATCACGGCTTTTGCGCTCTCGCCGTATGTATGGGAAGAAAACAAAGTTATGGGTAGTTTCCGTATCGCGGTATCATTGTAAAAGTCCAGAAATTGAGATGGTAGGGGAAAGCAGGGCTAGTTGTGACATGGCTGAGCGGTAACAGGTGTTCTACAGGATGATACAATTTTCTGCGATGCATATGAGATCGTATTTTGGGTAAGCCATGGTTTCATTGGCAACCGTTGCAATCGGCCAATTAACTGCGCGTTCTCACCTGAGAGAGTTCTGTAGTTTGATTAAACCCGTAATATTAATTGTGATTAACTCGCTGGGAAATTTCTAAATGCATCCATGTCCGTTGAAAGATTGATGAGATTAAGAAAAAAAGTGAGTCTGATGATTTTCTGGTAGATCTGTATCATCTTGTATGAAAGAGTTTCAACTAAGGAAAACTAGCGCTAGAACTTAGATAACTGCTGAACTATAAGTCAGTTCATTTTTACTGCAGATTTAACTACCTGAATTATAATACATAATTTATAGTCAGTCTCAAGGGATTCATTCTCACGCAGTGAAACTGATTAAAAAAAAGAGCAATGACTAGAACAGCTTGTTCATATATGAAGGGTACAGGCTAAGAAGGAGGGATGTCAGAAACAGTAAGTTTTCAGAAACGCTATTTTAAAGTTTGAAACCCTAGGTACTTTGTATGTGATTATTTCGCACTGGATAGACAATCTGGATCTTTCGATTATTACCATTTTTCGCCTGTATTGTGTACTACACGATAGAGCTTTTAATTTGCTTTCTGATGGATTGGTTAGCTCAAAATGAAGAAAAATTGATCTTGCTCCTTTTTAGCCTGTACCCTTCATATACGCCCCCATTCAGCGAAAAAAAAAAGTTCTTTTCCACCACGGCAATGCACCTGCCCGTTCGTCTGCCGTTGCAACAACGAAATTGGTCGATTTGAAGTTCGGATTGCTGCTGCATCCACCCTATTCAACGGATTTGGCTCCCTGAGATTTCTTTCTCTTCCCAAACTTGAAGAAGTGGCTGGCTGGAAAGAAATTCTTATCCAACGAAGAGAGGTCCGCAGCAGGGGGCTACTTTACAAACTTTGGGGCCCACCATCATCTACTAGAAAAGTATCGGATTTTTCACTCTGCCCTCGTATGTCACATAATTTAACCAGACGTAGAAAGATTAAAAACTAATTGAAAACCAGTATCGAAGTGAGGACAAATTTTATTATTTCATTCAATGTGTACAAAGACTTTCTTAAGGATCAACATTTAACACTTATTCTCCATCGACGTAAATTGTAGTTACGTTAAGGTTTCGGTAATGCTGGATTCTTCGTCTCTACGCGGGGCGGCACGACGCAACCGGCAGGGGATTTGCACCTCCGATTTTCCAAGGAGGTCGAAATATGACACACTTCTCGTTATCTTTACAAACGAGGCTCCCACAGGTAAACCTGGCCTCGGCGGTTTCACCGGCCATCCAGATTGCCAGCAACAGCAAAGAGAAGACGACGAATTTCATTTTCCGTTAAGTTTTCCTTGTCGAGTGACGATACGGAGCGGCGGAATACAAATAAACGTCGTACTTGCGTGTCTCGCTGTCTTATATACCGATGCCAGACTATTGACTACTTATTTTAATAAGGAGCGACGATTGCCTTGTGTGTTTGCGATACATGCGAATAAAATAATTACGAACCACATGTTCGTTGCTAGTATCTATTTGCGCATTTAAGAACGTTTATATCGGATAAATAAAAATTAATTAATGGGCTGAATTTAAAGGGATATCGTAAGACTACTGATGAAATCTTACATCAATTAGCTCATTGCTTAAAAAATGGTAAAAAATTTAGAGTTGTAAGCAATGGCTGCGAAAACTTGAATGTTTTAATGATAAAAACTTGTTTTGAAATGCAGCCAAGGCACATCATTTGATAAGACGGAATAACGGGGTTATGTCTAGTCAAAAGGCCGAAACATGAAGGTTTCGGGAATGTTTTGTTTTCAAAAACTATAATACTTTTAAAAAGAATTCCTTTTGCACTTTATTAAATATGACTTGGACTATGTAGATTTTTTTTATTTAAAAATATTTATATATGCCGCTACGGCTACTTTTCCGGACGTCCACCAGCGTGGGAGGGCTTGCAGTGACCACCGCCATTCAGTCCTGGATCATCTAAAATCAAAACCTGAACAATATTTATTTGGTGTACTAAATAATCCAGCCCATGAAAGAATGATTTTTCAATATATTGAATCACCCATATCTGGATGACGGCTATGTTTCCGCAGGTATCCCGTCATTTTCTTCTTCTATAGTCAGGTTTTCTAACAGTGCTTCAAAATCTTCACTCTCTTATACAAGTTCTCGTTTTCCGAGCTTGTGAACTTGATACAATAATATTTCTAACTATTCTTGGAAATCTGAATAATAAGATCTCTCATAGTGAACTTTTTTTTCGAAACGCTGATCGCATTTCCCACTTCATGACCAGCCCCACTTCGACGTCCTCTATACAGGGTGAGGCAGTGAAACGGCATGCTTTCAGTTCGGACTGGCGGGCTAGGTGGGGGTTCACGAAAATGGGGGACTGGACCTTTGTCGTCTAGACAGGTGAAAATGTTAGTAGCCATGGAACGTTGGTCCAGTGAGCAACGCGCGTTTGCTGTAAAGGCTTATTTAGAAAAACTCGGATAGTTTTGTTAGTACTCAACGCGCTTTCCACTTTTTCCTTTGGAGTTCCCTCAAGTCCAAAGTGTTTAAGGAAAAGCCTCCTAGAACCAGGAAAGATTTGAAAGAGCGAATTCGGCAAGAAATAAACATTACGTTGAAGACGTTACGCAACGTCATGAACGGATTCACTCTCAGGTTTCGACAATGTGTGGAAAAACAAGGACGTCATCTGTCTGACACCATCTTCAAAATATGATTATTTTTCATGTAAAGTAAATTTCCACTAATGTGTAGACCTGATTTACGCTAAAATAAAGCAACTTTTTTTTGAATCTCTATTTTTTGCGATTTTTTTAAATCGTGCTCTTCCACTGCCTCACCCTGTATTACACTTTGTAAGCACCTTCCATACAATTATCTTCTAATACTCTTAAACGACGTATTTGCATCGTATCGCCCTTCCAACTTATCGCGCTGTTTACATTTCGAGCCAAGTGTGCTCCGAGTCTCGGATTTGGGCCCCGGGAGAAACTTCACCGATTTGCGCTAGGCGTTCAACGCGTTAAAGAGTACCAATACACGGAGAGAAATTTTCGGTAAAAATTACCTAAATAGTAGGGTAAGCGTGTAGCATTCGGTGTTTTACGGTTAATTTTGTAGAGACGCTGGTCAGGAATTAACAATCAACCGATATATTTTGACGAATGTTCCAGAATTTTTACCGTTCCAACTCTACAATTTTACCCGAACAGGAATTTTTATGCCTTTACAATATATAGAAAGTATCCCTCCGTTAATAAACGTTATCGTATAATAGCAGCAAAAATTATCATTCGGCCCTTAAATTGTAACAAGTTGTGCGCCTTAATTTTTATCATTACGATACTGCACAATTACCCTAGAGTAACGGAATTTTTACCTATCCGGGTAGATAGATTCTACCAATAGGTGCCCATACACACAGAGGTCGAACTGTCGGTTTGGAACGGCAGTTCGAACCGTCGGGTCGATCCGTCGGTTTTAACCGTCGTCGTCCACTAACGCAGAATAGAAACCCGCGGGTAAAACTGACAGGCCGGCCTGCCGGCCGCAAAACTGCAGATCGACCCGTAGTGTCGACCGACAGTAGACGGGCTGAGAAAATCGATTTTGTTGCGCTTGTACTTTATAAGTGTACGATTTTAATTCTTCTTTTTTTAAAATACTCGGAAAAATATATAGAACAAATGTGACATAAAGCCAAAGTTTGCTTTTTAATTTTTAATAAAAATGTATTTTTTGTACGGCTTTTTCTTTAAATATCTCGAAAACTATTGACAAGTTATCGAGACATGCTCCGGAAAAAATTTAGAGAATTTCAAGACGAAACGATTGGTTTTTATCTCATTTTGTTACGATGAATAGTTCTCGAGATATTGAATTTTATATATAAATACGCGCCGTAGCGCCCGCGCGCTCTTGTAAACAAATGCCTCTAACTTCACTAAAAATTGGTATTTTTCGATGATTTTTGTTTTGTTTTAAAAGTAATGAAATATTGCAATCATCAGAAACAAAAATTTGTCACTTTTTCGGTTTTACGCCAGAGCATCAAAAGTGCATTTACACGTTTTAATAGCGAAAAAGGTTTTTTTCGTAGAAAATTCAATGTACTCCTTTTTTAAATGCTCACTTGATATAAACATAATTTTCAAAATTATTAGTTTACCAAAATAATTGAGTATTGCTTCGTTTCGGAGTCGAGAAGCTCGAGTTTAGCGTTTCCCGCAGGTGCGACAAGGATAACGCGACGTGAGTTCATGCGTCAGAGAGATAATCTCAATCTCGTATAGAATGAAATCGTTGAAAATAGCAATTAAACCTCGGTTTTTTATAACTTTTACTAATTTTAGTTATAATACTAATCAACAGAAAAATTACGTTCAAGTTGGACACAAAACGTGACAGATGAAAAAAAAAATGTTGGAAGATTTAATAATTTATTTTACTATTTTTAAAAGAATTAAGGCTTTATAAAATTGCAAGAGGTTATTAAAAGTAATGAATTATATCTAAGGATATTCTGAAATTAATAATCTTCATCATCGTTTTGCATGAGAGAGACCGGTGAATTACTATTACATACTTCTACCCTGTAATAATAATTATATTTTCATGTTCAATATCGGTAGCGGTACGAACCGACGTTCCGTCTGTCGTGCTAAAACGCATGTTAGTGGACGGCGGCAGTTTTTCCCGTCGGTCTGGACTGACGGGTCAGCCTGACGGTTCGATCTGGCGCGTCGCGCGCCCACTAACTGAAAGGTAAAACTGCCGGTTCGAACCGCGCCGTTCCAAACCGACAGTTCGACCTCTGTGTGTATGGGCACCTAATGACATCTATAAAGGCGATCACGTGAGCGTCAGTTCGCGTCAGTTCGGCCGTTTTCGGCCGATCGTCAGAAGTCGACGCACGTTGTGAGTTGTGGCCATTAGAATCGGTGCGAGTTCTTCCAGAAAATAAAGTGCTTAAACTAATACATTTATAAAAAAAAAAACAATTATTTAAAAAGGTGAATTTATTACTGTCTGGTGAAAGCGGCTTTTGAGGTAAGTGATTTTATTTATAATATTTAGAGATATGAGCGTGAGAGCACCCCGAATGTAATTATGTTGATGGACCTAGCCTCCAAAGTTTGTTTTGCATGAAAATAAAAATGAATTAGTTTTTTTTTTACGTGAATAATCAACAAATAGTAGAGTGGAATATGACTAAATAAATATTCGTTTTTAATTGATGAATGGCACATTTGGGAAGACCAAACTGACCCCAGATGTCAATCGAATCGATTTCTTAAAGTCCATAAAAATTCCAAATTCCAAAACTACAAAGATCTATGGGGAAATGTTAGTAGATTTTTTAATCATATTTTTTGTGCCTGATATACGGAGAAGTCTCACCATTTTTGTCCATTACCAGGAGTATTTGATGGGAAATTCTGGTGATTTCTTTTTCGTTATAAATAAGAAGAGAAGACTAGAAGAAAAATTAGGGGAAATTCATGCAAAAAAATTCTATACTGAAATTTCAAGGCACCGTTAGGAGTGGACGCGTCAAGCAAGGGTGATTCACGAAGTCAGGTGGAAGCGGGCAGTTTCCCCCATAATGACGTCAAGGCAACGGGGCTTTCCAATGCAGGCTCAGGATGAAAGAGTAAGGGGGTCTTATGCTCCTCCAGGCAATCGAAGGAAGCCATTCGATCGACAACCAGCGTGCATATCGGATCGTGATCCGAGTCTCATCGAGGATTGCTTCAGGACTCATCGTGCAGCCGCGTCGAGTCTACCGCGTCGAATATAGCTTACAATACATAGAGTCTCAGCAGATAAGATTTTCATTGAAAAATTTTAATCTATTTAATTTTGTATGTCATTTGTTCTTCTGAGCAGAAAAGTGTGAGGAACGATTTGACGGAGAAAACCCAGGGTCTGCGGGCCGTTAACGGAACATCCTCGATAACGCACGGACAACCATACCGATCGTCCGACTAAAGGTCAAAGCACATCTAGGCGAAGCGAAGCGACGCGAAGCGAAGCGACGCGCCGCGAAGCGCGGCTGTGCAACGCACACTTGGGCGTAGAAGCGAAGCGAAGCGCGGCGAAGGGAAGCGCGGCGAAGAGAAGCGCGGCGAATTCTATCCCCTTCTCTACCAGGTATAAACAGCTATACCTGAAAATATCCATATATGGATACCCGGGTAGAGAAGGGAGGGAAGGGAAGCGCCGTGAAATGTCAGTCATTTTCACCTTTTTCGCCTTTTTCATTCATTTTCGCCCTTTTCAAACTGATGAACGCAACGTGAAATGAGCCGTGTACATGTTTTGTTTTGAGAAATGGGCATTCGTGAGGAAAAATAGTATATGTCATTCGGAGGAAATCCTCTGATTTTTAAGACTGTGTTTATATAGATCGTAGACTCCTCCCCAAACCATGCCTCGTGTTACTACCTAATTAAACACAGTCTGAAAAAATCTCGAATTTCCGCCTTATGATATAAGATACTATTTCGTGTGAGAAAATTCATTTCGTTGACGAGATCTATCTTGGAAAGGATTTTCGAATCGTTAACGGAAGTGATCGACGAAACTTTACATCCGTTAAGGAATTACATTCCGTCCACGATAAACATTTCTCGCGGCGCTTCGCTTCGCCGCGCTTCGCTTCGCCGCGCTTCGCTCAAGTGTGCGTTACCTCGTAAGAATCAATGGAAATATAAAAGGTAGCTTCGCTTCGCGGTGCGTCGCTTCACTGCGCTTCCAGTCGCACAAGTGTGCTTATCCTAGGTCGCGGCGCTTCGCTTCGCTTCGCTTCGCTCAAGTGTGCGTTACCTCATAAGAATCAATGGAAATATAAAAGGTAGCTTCGCTTCGCGTCGCTTCGCTTCGCCTAGATGTGCTTTGGCCTTAACAGGACACCGACGCTACCTGAGAACGCACGGTGATCGGCTCGGAATAAGGGACGAGCCGGGCGTAAGGACGGCTTGGGCAGCTCGGTGGTCATTCTCTCCTTCGACCATCGCAAGAGCTACTTCGGCGAAGAGCCGAAGTCAAGTCGCAGTCACATTCATCACGTTGTAACTCACAATCAGTCGCATTCATCAATAAACTGTTCTTTCGGGAAATATTTCCTACAAAAGAGCTGTCGAATTTTCATTAGTAATGAACGCGTAACAAGGAAGTTAGAAATACTCGTCGTTTGCAGCGATCGTTTACTACCTGGCCGCAATAAACTGCTATTTCTGGCACAGGTAAGCGCGGGTACGTATCCCGATGCCGCGACTTCCTCCGTGATGCGAATTTTTCGGCACTGCACTGGTACGAAAGACGCGGAACGACGCGACGCTCGATAGCAACGGTCACAAATAAACGCACTTAGCTCAAATGTCAGGAAAAGAATTCAATTCCCGATATTAAACAAGTGATTAGAACAAAATGTATGAAAATTTCCATACAATTTTTAATTTAATAATTAATTTTCACTTAATAAGGTGAAGAAAATTTGCTCACGGATAAATAAAAAATATAAAAACGTAAAATAAAAAGTATCACATTGAACGGTAAATTTATATTCTAATTGGTGGGAAAAAAATAATCCTTGAGGTTAGTAATAATTTCACACAGTGCAGGTTAGTATATTTTACCGTACCGGTGCAGCAGTTTCTACCCCGAGAACAGTAAAATCTTTCTCATTGTTTGACACTTTCAATCTATTTCAGCCATAATTTTCATCTATTCCAACTACATTTTTTATTTGATACAGAGGTCACATTTTACTTTCGAGAACATGAAAAACTCTTTGAATGCATGATATTTTTTACCTTACTGACCAAATGCAACACGATTACCGTACTAGTTGGGTATTTTTTCCCTGAATTTCAGGCAAATAGTACTGACGATTTCTCTCCGTGTACAATTATTAGACATGTAACTTAAACCTTCGTTTCATAGCAAAGCTAACATCTTATGTTACAGTAGCTCATCGAGAAAGATTCCAGCTCCGTGTTAAAAAGTCCCGTGATCGCGCTGAGATGCAACCAGAGAAGTTTAATTCACTGAATAAGCCCAAAGATGACCCACACAGCCATGATAATACGACAAAAATAGAATCCATAGGACAAGGAGCAATAAATAATCAAGACAAAATTATTTATTATACTTTTTATATACATAACAAAATAGCAAACTCGAAATAATACATTTTATTATGACTAAACTCGAAAGAGTAAATTTTACTATTGCTAATTGTAAGTAGTATCCATACATCGTATTTCTTACCAGAAAATCATGATTAAATAGTTTACTATTAATGTGGGCTATGATTTTTAGCACTTTTTTCTCTGTGTATTCAGTCTTCTACATTTTAATATATATAGAAGAAGAAGAAAAGAATTCTCGATCAATTCATTCCCCTAGCACGAATCACGAAGTGATGTACATATATTTAAACTAATAATCGTCATTCGACGCGACGTAGAGAAGTACCTATTAAAAGATAATCCAAAATCAATAACGAAACGAGTTCAAGTTTTATAATGTATTTCCAAGTGCATGGGTAATATCGTACAGGAAATATTGTACAATCATTTTTTCTCCGCAACTGTAAAGGTACCTACGTCAAGTTCTTAAAGTGGAATATTGTATGTATCAGCGGATGCTTTTGCAGCTTGCAACTTTGGAGACTTTTGACGTGAGTCGTGAACGAATTTTGGGTTCGACTCATCTGCAGCCCGTGCACACCGCCTATTGGGTTTCTCAGGACAGTATATGTCGTGCGCGTTGATGGTCTCACCAATCAGGCAGATTGCCAAGAGCAGCGCGAAGAAGGCAAAGCATTTCATCTTTCGTTGTTCGGTCGATGCTCGATTTCTACAGATTTACGGAGATCCTCTTCTCGGTATCGCAGATCAGGTGACGCTACTCTTTTTATCGAAGATACTGTGAAGGTCGATTAAAAACTTATACAACTGCTTCCGAGCGAGGTAACACTGTTACTTACTGTCACCAATTCGTACGTTTGGTCTTTCAAACGGCGAGTCTTCAGTAGATTCTTATTTCGATGCGAGGACTAGACTGCTTAAATTGTTCGAAAGCCTCGCGTTATATATAGCTGTAAAAAACGGCGCCAACGCAGCCGTGGTAGGGATGTATCGATTGTACGCTTTTCAATTGATTAGAAGAGCTCTTGAATCTGAGTATTGACGACGCGACCGATGTTATTGGGAATTTCGAAGTAAACAATGCTTTTTTGGGTTAGTCGTAGCTAATGAACTTTGGACTTTCCTTTCGGGAGATACACGAGACCCAAATTTTCATGGCCTGACAGACCCGGGATTCTTAAGATAATTCAGTCTTTTAAAATCCTGAGGGTCTTTGCCAGTGTCTGAAAAGTATTACACAGTCTTTAATCGTCTCTGCAATTTGTTCGTCTTCCGAGAGTTTCGCGCTAAAAGAATTAAATCTTTTATGGTTTCCCCCTCAATATTTCCATAGTAAATGATTCACAGAATTTCGATGAAGGACCGGACCGAGTGATTCTCATAGATTTCTTAAAGAATAATTTGGCTATCACGTCAGATTTCTGAGAAAATTGGTGTTTGAGGCGCTCGAAACGAAAACAATTCAACGAGGAGGCACTACGCCATCTCCGATCTTGACGCTACTTCATTGATTCGAAGTTCGTCAGAAATGATGAATCCTCCTTTATTTTATAGACGAAAAATTTTAATGCATGGATATGCACTCATACTCTCCCAAAATTTTACATTCCGAAAGCTATTTTGAAAACGAGAACACACACGGAGAGAAGAGTTTATTACGGAGTAGGTAATGGAAATGAAATACCCGATAATAAAATATTTATTAGGTACAGGGACAGATTGATATTTGTTACTAAATACAAAATCATATTAGCTGTAGGTATTTAATTAGTTTAAATAACTCCAAAGTTATTATTGATTAATGAATAAAGTTATTATGGCGTATTAAATTGTTTGGTATTCGAAAAAATCAGATTGCGCCCTCTGTGTCGAATGAGTAACCCTATGATTTTTTTCACCCCAAGCCGGTCACCCATCCACATACTCACTCCGCTAATTGTTGCTTAACTTCGTTGATCGATCGGTGTTTTAGGGAGAGCGCCCACCAAAGTGGCGTGGCATAAGACGTGGCAGCGACATGGCAAAAGCCATTGTTTCAACTCGTAGTAACATGCTAGATGCATGTTAAAAGAAAGGCTTTTGCCGTGTCGCTGCCACGTCTTTTGCCACGTCACTCCGCCGCCAAGGGCGCTCTTCCTTAGAGTCCTTATCTGCTACGTGCTTCTGTGGCAGGCTACACAGGCTACATTTTCTCATTATGATAAGTTCAGAAGTGATATCGTGGGTCTGAGAGACCAATGCGCGGGTACAGGAAGGTTAACCCCGATGAAAGACTTAATTCTTTTAGTTGTTCGTTTAAATTGTTTTATTTAATGTCTTTTTAGAGATTCAGCGAGATCTTCGGAAGACGAACACATTTCAGAGACGATCAAAGACTATGAAAGGCCCTTCAGACACTGGCAAAGACTCTCAGTGACTTTGAAAGACTGAATTATTTGATCCCGTGTCTGTAGGACCGGGAAAATTTGGGTTTCATATATCTCCCGAAAGGAAAGTCCAAAGTTTATTAGCCATAATTGACGAAAAACAGCGAAACTGTTTATTTCGACAGTCCCAATGACAGCGTCGCGTCGTTAATACTCATTGTCAGATTCAAGAGCTCTTCCAGCCAATCGAGAAGCGTACAATCGACATATCCCTACCACGGCTATCAAAGTTGGCGTCGTTTTTCGAAGCTATAATATATAACGAGGCTTTCGAACAATTTAAGCAGTCTAGTCCTCGCATTGAAATAAGAATCTACTGTCGTGTCTCTACACCTGATTTGCTGGTTTGGATCCGTTAACCGATTGACGTCACGATACAGGACGCGGAATAGGTACTCGGCATTTGGAAGACCGAACGTATGAATTGACGATAGCGAATACAGTGTAACCTCGTTTGGAAGCAGTCGTACAAGGTTTTAATCCACTTTTACCGTATCTTCGATAAAGAAGTAGCGTTACCTGATCTGCGATAACGAGGAGGAGATCTGTGTAAATCTGTAGAAATCGAACAACGACCGAACGACGAAAGATGAAGTGCTTTGCGTTGTTCGCGCTGCTCTTGGCGATCTGCTTGATCGTCGGGACCAGCAGCGCGCGCAAACTCAAGTGCAAAAACGTATCTAAGGGGTGGTGTCGACCGGGCACCAGATGCGTCGAAAAAGTCTCTACCATTGATTTACCCTTTTTTCCGAAAAACTCGGAATATTTAGCCTGCGAACGCTGAGAGAAATTTTACAGATTACACGGCAATGCTAGTAGTTTGTTAGTATATAAAAATATATTGTATTTACATTAGAAATACTTGCTCCCATTTTACCATAATAAATATCTATTTCAAGTATACGCGTAGTCATCTATAATTTTAATTTCAGATCGGCGCTTTCAATCGAGCCTACCCAGAGTCAAATCGATGAACGGGTTCGAGAGGTACATATTATGTTCTTTCAAAGATGAGCCTTGCTAATCTGTAAGAAACGTCGTTATATTCTTAGTCTTCATATCCTCTAGAGGAAACTCGATGATTCCAAACAAATTCAGTTCAACTTTTAGCCGTGACGGTATTACAATACACAGCGAATCGATACATTGTTTAAATAATAAACTTATACAAATATCTCGTAAACGGTAAGAGATATTACGAAACGGAGAAGGCTTTTGGCGATTCGATGCAGATTCTAGCGCTTCGTAATATAATATTTTTATGCTAATATCGATTCGATGCTGATTGGATATCCGTAATGCAATACCGGTTTACCGATGTCATACCGTTATTAGCCCGAAATCCCCTAACTATTTAAAGATCAGTACGGATATTCCAAGATCATTTCGATACTGACTCGTTATGAGACGAATATGAATATTTCTGTACTGGAATTCCTTCGTAATTTCGATGCTGACGTGGTACTGTATTAACGTCGAAAAAGTATATTATAATATTAGCTATCATCACTGGCCTGCTTGACCAATATCGGAAAACCCTACCTGTGGGTACCCTCCACTGTCAGCCTAAACAGACTACATGTTCGTGGCATGCGGAAGTCTGTTTGACGCAAGCGGTTTCTTTCATTTGTTTCAAGAAATTGTGATATATACTTGAATCACACACAAATGGAAAAGTCATTCGAAAAAAATGGTTTTTTATTACGTCAAGCAGACACTGTATCTACCGTAGAGAAGGAAATTAATTTTCCCCTTAATGCAAGAATTCTTGAGATCCTACCTTCTTATTGCAAGAAGAAACCTTCATGTATCATAATATAGAAATCTTATAAACACAGCGATTCGTTTACATTTCTTTTCCTGAGCGTATATTTGTTGCACCCAGACCTGTCGATAGTCCACATACTCGTATTATGCGCATCGAATAATGATGCTAGGGTAATTAACACCTTGTTGTCCGGCAGTTTTTCAACCCTTGTGGCATGGACACGAGTTAACTCTTGACCGGGCAACAATGTGTTAAAGTAATTTATTCGGAAAAGCACTTATATTAATATGTATTTGCGAATGACGATATTTAGCGATTGGCAGAGTTAATGCAGTACACTCTCTCTACGTCGCCTGTTCCATACGAAAACACGGTACGGACATGCGTATAAAAGGCGACGAGGTGCGCGGTTAGATCACTTATCAGTCGGTTAATCAGAGTCGTCGTTGGTATCCAAAAAATTGTACTGTCGCAAAATGAAGTTCAGTGCCATGTTCGCCATATTCTTGATCTTTTCAATTGCCTTCGTGAGCGCTGTTCCTGCGTATAAGACATGTAACAGGAAGAAACGTTGCCCACGAGGCTCGAGATGCATATGGGTAGAAATGCTCTGCTCTGGTCCAAAAGTAATATTTCCATGCCCATATTCGTCTGGACATTATTGCACTGTGAGATAAAATTTTGATCAATGGAAGCGCATGCAACTTCGCTGCCATAAATTGGTATAAATATAAATCGATATAGGAAAACTGGTAAAAGATACCGTAACGCATGCATGTCTTATATTATAGTACTACGTATTATTTCCGCAGTAAAGAAATAGAGGATGATTTCGACGTGCATAGTAGTTGATAAAAAATATACGGACGAAAGTAATAGACGCGATACGCAAATGTTTCTCTATACTGACTTATTAGTTTTCACAGTTAGTTCTGGAACCTATAACTGAAGCTACGCATATTTCACCATAATAATCGCTTCATTTAAAATGACACCTTCGCGTTATCAACAATTGAATGCAAGAGCTCTTCCAGCCAATCGGAAAGCATAAAATCGATACATCCTTACCATGGCTGTCAAAGTTGGCGTCGTTTTTCGAAGCTATATATAACGAGGCTTTCGAACAATTTAAACAGTGTAGTCCTCGCATCAAAATAAGAATCTACTGTTGTGATCTACACCTGATTTGCTAATTTGGATCCGTTAACCGATTGACGTCACGATACAGGACGCTGGATACTCGGCATTTGGAAGACCGAACGTATAACAGCGAATCACAGTGTTACTTCGTTTGGAAGCAGCCATACATGTTTTAATCAACTTTTGCCATATCTTCGATAAAGAAGTAGCATTACCTGATCTGCGATAACGAGGAAGAGATCTGTGTAAATCTGTAGAAATAGAGCAACGACCGAACGACGAAAGATGAAGTGCTTTGCCTTGTTTGCGCTGCTCTTGGCAATCTGCTTGATCGTCGGGACCAGAGGCGCGCGCAAACTCAAGTGTAAAGACCAACCTAGGGGATGGTGTCCACCGGGCACCAGATGCGTCGAAAAATTCACTACCGCTCATTTACCCCTTCTGCCGAAAAACTCGGAATATTTAACCTGCGTACGCTGAGAGAAATTTTACAGATTACACACGGCAATACTAGTAGTTTATTGGTATATGAAAATATGTTGTATTTGCATTAGAAATACTTGTTCTCATTTTACCATAATAAATGTCTATTTCAAGTATACGTATAGTCATTTATTATTCTAATTTCGGACCAGCGCTTTCAATCGAACCTCTACTTAGAGTCAAATCGATGAACGGGTTCGAGAGTTATGTCCCTTGAAAGGTGAGGCTTGCTAATCTGTACGAAACGTAGTCATAGTTTCCGTCTTCATACCCTCAGAGGAAACTCGATGGTTCCAAACAAATTCCGTCTCTTCGCTCCACCTCTAGTGAAACGAACTTTAATTATAGTCGGAGACTGAATTTTTTATGAATCTGTTCATCGCTGAAGAAACTCCAAAATGTTTTGAAGTTAATTAATTTTAAATTTTATTATCCTCCACTTGGAAGATATACCTATAAGCATCTGTTGATAAAATAACGTTTAGACACGATTTCAAGATGTGAGGGAATCATGACATGCGGTCTAACCACAAGGGTCGTATCGGGTATGCCTTATCGAGGTAAATCCCTTATCAGGAGAGGTATTCTTGATCAGGGACATTTGAGGTATGCCTCGTTCAGGCAAGTTTTACCTCTGCCTGATCAGGGCCTTCTCAAGTTTCTTAGATTGGACCATATTCAGTTGCCTAAATTGGATAGAGGTTCAGCCAAACGATAGTATACCTATGGTAATAATAATAAAACAAAATTAAGTTTTGTATTCATCGTATTATTATTTTGGTGAATAAACTATTATAATTGGCTGAAATGATTGTTTCTCTACTATTTACATATTCTAGACAAATACTTTCAAGTCATGATATTTTTATTTTTTACTTTAATATATGAAGCATAGCTTATCTTAATGCGGAGAGAACAATATTGTTGGTAAATATTTCAATTATTACGATTAAATATGTATTGTGATATTTAAAATTTCTAGAACGGACAAGGAAACGAAATAAATTGATATAGGAAAGCTGGTAAAAGATACCGTAACGCGGTAAGTATTATATCATAATGCTACGTATTATTTCCGCAGTAAAGATATAGAGGATGATTTCAACGTATTTAGTTGATAAATTAAAATAATAGACGCGATACGCAAATGTTTCTCCGTATTGACTTATAATGTTTCACAGTTCGTTCTGGAACCTATAAATGAAGCGACGCATATTTCACCATAATAATCGCTTCATTCGAACGAATGAATACCTGAGAAACCGCGCGATGCCTCACGTATTATCATTTACCGAGAGAGATGTTCTCTTCGTTAACATAAACTATAGCGACGATATTTAAGGTACGGTGCAAGAACGTGACGATCCAAGAGGCGTATCTCTCCTTATAGAGTCGCTGCTCGTTAAAGAGAATTTTTGACAGGCATACTATTTCGTGCTTAATAATGACTACACACTTGTTGAGAGTGTAAGTATTATAATTCAGTCGTGAAGATCGATCGATATCAGGTACCGTTATAAATACACACCGAGACAAATAAATTACGAATCCAAGTGAATGGTTTCTTTGGTGCTGTGCAGGTCGATGATTTACTTGAGTCAAGTAATGCTGTTTGCTTTGATCTAGTCAATTTTCTGTAATCCGAACAAATACATATTAACTGGCTCGAGTAAACCATCGACATGAATAGAGCCGAGAAAACCATTTATTTGGATCCGCCATTTATTTTTACAAGTCACGATAAAATTGTCACTCAAATCTGCCGGACCAGTAGAGTCTTTAGGAAACGATAGGATTCTGAAGCAAGAAAGATACCCAACTATTGTATATACGGTCATCTACGTAAGGGTGGATATTGCCCCGAAACTTCTATTCGTTCTCCACTCCCAATAAACTTCTCGATGTAAATACCGTACCCGCGATGTGGTCACGAGCGGGAACCCGGGAGTAGGTAAGTATGCCTACCCCATTTCTGAATCGAAAAGTTCGCCTCTCACTCGAGTAGCGAGAAGGGCTGGTGGGTCGGGTTCGAGTTATAATGCCCCTATTCTCGTTCCGCAGCGACGCATCCAGGAACCGTGCATACGATCTCGGGTCGGGCAGGAGCTAGCGAAATAAAAACGACTTTTGGGACGGGGCGAGGAAACCGCGAGGGCGGAGAGAAAAAAAAAGCGATGCCGTAAAGCACTCAGCGGGGTGCGTGATCCGCTTACGAGAGTCGGTAGCGCCGACGTTACCAACCGTACGTCGCGCGCGGACCGTACGTGTGCGGCGACACTGTTTTACTCTTATCTCAGGCAAAATTGGAGCGTTTCGTCAGACGAGGGGGGAGGAGAGTGCGCGTGCGCGCGCGAGGACCGAAGGGAATGCGTAGAGCGCTGACGCACGTGCAGTCTTTTCTCCACCGTATGCGTAAGCAGGTACGACGCGCTTACACGCGTGTACGTACGTACGTATATAATACATATGGGAGCGCATGTAGACACCGCATTCCTGTGGGACGAATGTGCACCCAGTTTTTATATCGCGCCACTTCATCGGACCGGGGCGAGGCTGTAAAACTGCTCCGCCGAAAAGACTTCTAGGAATCTTCGTTTCTCAGCATGGCGCGCTCCCTCCGACTTTATGTCACCGCGTCTGTGTGTGTGTCGTATATATATATATACATATATATACATATAAGTACGTAGCAGAACGCGTTACACCGTGGGAGGGTAGAGGGCACTCACACACCTATGCGATAAATGCTGTCGCGCGGTATTTCTCGTTCAATGTGGCGCGCGTATATCTGACGCGTACGTAATTGGGATTTATCAAAAGGTGTCGATTGGTTTGAAATCTAAGATTGGAGTTTCCAATAGGATTTTAGATCAAATGTATCACGTACTGTGAAACATACGTACGGATATGTGGGAATGAAAGTTGCGTATTTTTCTTGAAATACTCTGAGAAAAGAGTTTATTCATATCGTGTGAAGAATGCCACGAAGAATGTTTGAAAAAGCACGAAAACTAATGCCACAAGGGCATATATGTATAGATCCCATTCTTATACTTTGTTGCTTTTAATTTTTCAAATTTTTATTTTACCATTTTTAAACCTTTTCTTACGTATCACCAAGAGTTTCGAGAAATAGAATTTTTTAATGAATCCCTTAAATGTTTACAATTCCAAAAAGGCGTAAAGTTTAGTATACAATTGTCTGAAATGAAATTTATTTTCTGAAATGTTTATCTTACCATTTTTGGACACTTTTTACGCATTTCTATTATATGTTGCGAGGACAAATTTTTTATAAACCGTTTTGATTTTTATAACTTCAAAAGGGTGTAAAATGGAATACATAACTTTTAGGATTAGCTACGCGATATTTTTATATCGTGGATATACTGCGAAAAGTGACCAAGTCTAAAATCAACTTGGTCACTTTTTACTGTATTACTATCAGTCGTATGGACTTGGTCATATATCCGCAGTGTCAAAAGAAACTTAAATATTTTCAGTTTACCTTGCGACACTGCGGATATATGACCAAGTCCATAGGACTGATAGTAATACAATAAAAAGTGACCAAGTTGATTTTTGACTTGGCCACTTTTCGCAGTATACCCACGATATGCTCTTTTGCCTTTCATTTTCAAATTCTTTTTACTCAATTATTAATAAACTATTTTTGTCGACGTGCACATAGAAGCTCTGGCACTCGACAGTTGTAGTGGCACCTTCCAACTCGATACGAATCACGACCAAAAAAGCACCTTCCACGCGCGACAACGACATCGCTTTACGATATACCGCGCGCAAAAAGGGTGACAACGTCAACCTCCAATCGGAGTCGTCGATCGTCCCGATCGAAAGAGCCTCTCAACGCGGAATGTGAAAAGTGTAATACCAATTCAACGTCGGGCGAGGAACGCGAACGAGAAGGAATTCCGTGCAGAGCGGTGATGATCTCCAGTGTGTGACGCGCGACGACGATGAAACAATTAAATAATTATACCTACGTAGGGTGTGCGAGCGCGCCCGTAATAACGGCTCGAGATGTTTTCAGTTGCTCCCGGGGCAGCCATGTTGTTTAATAAGTTAAGTGACGACGCAGCTGCCCGTCTTAATGAAGCATTAGTTTACATTTGCCCGGGCTCGGTATAACACCGGCGCCGCGGTGCCCGGCGTCATTACGGGGAAGTGCGCGGAGTCGCGCCCCTCTGACACGCGGCCGCCCCACTCCGAGCGTTTACTTCTCAGAGAGGCGGTTTATTTTAAGTCCCACCGCGGAGTGTCACAGTTATATAAAGCCAAGAAAAATATTACTAAACACGGTCAATTGGCGTTCTAGGACGGACCCAATGTTCAATCTGACCCGGGATGCGTGCGAGCTCCCGTCCGAGCAGCGCCGGGGTCAATAGACGCATTTAATAACGTTTCTCGAGTATGTAATACGAGTATCCGTAACGTATGTATACGTAAGTTCGCTGTATACATGTATACATCGGGGATGTCGAATCGATCTGATCGGTGGATCGCGGTCACTCGGACGTCAATCGTCTCTCGGAGTGGAATTATTTCGTATTTGATCAGACGTAGTGTGTGAGGCATGCTGTTCGACAGAGCAGAGCGAAAATGCTTTCGTGTGTCTGTCTGTTTGTTGCGCGCGATAACCTTTATACTGTTTTGCCGATTTTGATAGAACTCAGCACACAGCTTCATTGATCCTCAGTGCGTCGTTGGTAAGTTCATTGGGGGGCGCGATTGGAAGGGTGGAAAGGGAATTAATCATCCCCAATATTGTACTGAGAAAACTAACTAACTGTTTGATGAAATATGGATCTTCCATCTGTTTGGTTTAACTGGCTACTTTTTAGTTAGAATCACTATACGTTTGGTTCGGATAACTAAATATTTCGTTACAATAACTAACCATTTGGTTCACCTGATCGGTATTTTTAGTAGAATAATTAAACGTGTTTAACCAGATGCGTTTTGTCATTTTAACTTAATCATTTTTCTCGGTGTGGGCAGAGGTTATACAGGTGGTCTGATAAATTTCCGACCTCAACGTGAAAACGTCAGCACACGTCAACGGCAGCTGCGGAATGTGTTGATGCATCTTTTGACACGTGCTCACCAAAATTTCAGCCATTTTGGACGCGCAGTTGTTGTTTGACAATCGTTTGCGTCAGTCGACGTGAGCGCTTTGGTGAAAATGGAAAAGATCGAGTGTCGAGGTATCGAGCTGTGATTTTTCCATTTTCACCAAAGCACTCACATCGACCGACTCAAACGATTGTCAAACAACAACTGCGCGTCCAAATTTGCTGAAATTTTGGCGAGTGCAAGTCAAAAGATGTACGAAGCTGTCGTTGACGAGTGCTACCATTTTCACGTTGAAGTCGGAAACTTATCAGACTAGGTACCCTCAAACGAAACGATGTTTTATGACTTTAAACTACGAACGGTGCTAGATAGGCCAACATTTCACATAGATAATTTTGTAGAGGATACAATTTCTTACAAAAACGACCTGAAGCGCCTATACCTAGCTATAATAATTCAGCCATAGTCAGAGTGCTCATATTTGTCACTCGGAAATTTAACGTTTGCATGTATTCTGCGCGGAGCATGTACACTCGAGGACAATGAATCTCTTCGATCTGCTTTCAATCTACGATTTTGGGTCTGTGATTGATTGAGAAAAATGATTCAACCAATCATCGAGCTTAAATGTCGTAAACTGAAAGCGGGTCGGTGTATATGTACCTGTACCTTTATACCGAAAAAAATAACTTGGTCAGTTTAATCAAAATCTATGAGACGACGACTAAACCGTTTGGTGAAATATGAATTCTCTATCTGATTAATTTGACTGACAACATTTTGATTAGAATAACTACACGTTTGGTTGGAATAATTAAATATTTGGTTTAATCAATGAATATTTCGGTTTGAACAACTAAACGCATTTAACTAGGTACGTTGTGTTATTTAGGCCTGATCATTCTTCTCAGTGTAACAATAGATTTCATTTTTTTAGGTGGGCCCTTAGCGAGGTTTATTGTTCGTAGAATTACTAGTTATTCTATGGGATGAATTACATTTGCGATTGCAATATCTCACTCATCGAAGAAGAATATTATCTGTTGGAACGATTTGTAAAATAATTACAACTTCTACACACACAGAGATACCACATCAAGCTGACCTCAAATTATCACAGCAGACAGTGGTTTCCAGGGATCTAAAATTTATCCCGTTTCGTGTCACTTTCCCATATACACGATACGGTAAAAAAAGGCACACTCGCATGTGATATACATTCGGAGTACATAGTTCGATTGGCGGTAATATTCGGGTCTGGTCACTGGTGGCGAAAATGAGGGCGGGACGTTTCGCTCCGAATCAACATAATAAATTCAATCCGCGATGACATCTGCCGATGGACCTCTGCCAGCCCCACGTCCTGGATACTCCCGCGAATGTATACGAGGCATCAGCATATGTATGAAAGAAGGGTAGATGTAGGTGTCCTATATCGCATGGATGGCAGTTTTCCCTATATCGATTGCCTTCCACGCGCTCTGCGATGACGACGAGGACATATGTGTACACAGAAGTGCGGAGAGGCGCGAATTGGCCGCGTACTGGGAAATATAACACATAGACGAGAGTAATTCGACGTCACGCGGGGCCGTCGTAAAATGTAAGCATTGCCGGTTTAGACCTATAAAAGAACGAGATAAGCAGGAGTTGCTTCGCTGCAAAAATGTCCGAATTCGATATTCATACAGAGAGAAGATAGCGACTCAAAACTTCTTGACGTTGAAAACCTCTTAAGCTTTGTATCACATTCCAAGCTTCAAATCTGAATTTCAGAATGGTGAAACATTGGATAGTATGTGAAGAATATAGAATGATATCCATTATCATTTCACGGTCTTCGAGTTTCGCATAACAACTCGGTTATCGTATTCTCCGGATATAACTGTCCCAATAGCCAGACAACTAAGCCCAATATCCGGGTATAATAGTCTTAAAAATGCATACAGAGTGTGTAGATTTTATTCAAGGTTCTTACTCAAGATAAAAGAATAAGAGTCGTGCTGTAGATTCGTTGATGTAATCGTTTATTCAGTTTTAAATTAATTATTGCACAGGCGTAAATTATTTACCGCGTAAACTAACGATTGTCCCCCCCCCCCGGCGTAACATTTACTCTTTGTCAAATAAATCATCGATGGGCAATATCGCAACGATATATAAGCAGTGCGAGAACGTAGCGATTCAGAATGCTTAGTCTACCTTATATAAGAGCGTTGCTAGTAAGAGAAAATTCCACGGAGGATGAAGTATTTTGTTTTCTTGGTGCTACTGTTGGCAATCTGGATGGTCGATGAGACCAGTGGGCAGATATGCTTTCCTGGTCAGAGCAAAATGAGGTGTCCTGAAGGCTACGTTTGCATCCAACAAAACAGAGGTCCTTTCCCAGGACCCCCGCAAGCCCCGATCTGCGTAAAGGGTCCTCGTTAACAAGATACGCAGTTTCGTTTCGAGATTCGGACACATGCACATACGAATCCCAACTATGGAGTGTAATTGCAATGTTTCACTCGAAGATTTTCTACATTTTTAAGTGCATAATAAAATTGTAACTTCTCTGTAACGTCTTATGACAATTCTTTAACTTTCCCGTCAAGCGATGTACCTTATTTATAAATATCCTTATAATCAATAAGTGTCGAATATGGGCGATATACTGATAAGAAAGTACAATTGCGGTAATTGGATTTAAATACTCGAAAATGTTAATATTCTTTATTTCTCGCTTCAACAATTACATTCGTTGATGTAATTGTTTATTCATTTGTAAAGCCAATTATTGCACAGGCGTAAATTATATTGGCAGCGTAAATTAACGATTGCCCCGGCATAACATTTACTCTTTGTCAAATAAATCATCGATGGTCAATATCGCGACAATATATAAGCAGTGCGAGAACGTAGCGATTCAGAAGCGTAGCGCCTTATAGTAGCGTTGTGCTAGTAAGAGAAAATTCCACGGAGGATGAAGTACTCGTATTTTGTTTTCTTGGTGCTACTGTTGGCAATCTGGATGGTTGACGAGATCAGCGCGCAGAGATGTACACTGAAGTGTCCGAAAGGCTACTATTGCGTTCCACAAATCAACGGTCCTGTCCGAGGAATCGCGACAATATCGATATGCGTAAAGCGTCCTCGTTAACAAGATGCGCAGCTCTGTTTCAAGATTTGTATATATGCACATATATTCCTAACTATGGAGTGTAATCGCAAAATGTACTATTCTAAGATTTCCTAAATTTTTAAGTGCACAATAAAATGTTAACTCTTATAACTCCTTTTGACTATTCTATAACTTTCCTACAATCCTGCCAAGCGATGCATCTAATTTATAAATCTCCTTATTATCAATAAGTGTTGAATATGGGCGATATACTGGTAAGAAAGTACGACTGCGGTAATTGGATTTAATTACTCGAAAATGTTAATGTTCTCTATTTCTCGCTTCGACGAACAAAGAGATATACCAATCATACCAAGCGTCATACAAATCGTTCCATGAGACGATTCAATAATGATAAAACTGAAACGAACATAAGCTTTATTACGCGTCTCGAAATGCAGAGAATCTTACGTGAGCCGGACAATTATATTCGTACTTCTCTCTCTCTCTCTCTCTCTCTCTCTCTCTCTCTCTCTCAGCGTTAGAGATGCATTAGAATTTTTAAAGACCATCTTTTCTTCACGTTGCAGATCATCATCGGCTAAGGTACAATATTAATCTTATAATACGTACGAAAGAAATTAGATGTCATTATATTTCGATGTTCGAATGTCTGAAGCGTCTCGAAAATCACCCCAAAGACCATAGGCTAAGTTTCACTGAAATCCAGAGCAGGAATAAAATTTTTCCGTAATGAGTGAAGTACTCTTTATTTTTATGTAATTTACATAATTCCGGTAAAAGCTAGATTATACGTTTTAATCCTCAACAGACATCGATGAACACGACTATGAAAAATCTAGCGCACGACAACGATTCTCTTCCTCACGATCATGCGAATTATTATGTAACTGCAAGGAACAAATATTTCATTAATACGAAGAAAGATGAAATAGAGGTAAATAAAAAATTACTTTCGACTCTAAGAGTAATTTTTAGTAGATCCAACTAATACTCTTTTTGTCACTCACAGTGCCAAATACTCGGTTTTGCGGGCGTCCTCAACGCATGTAAAATGACGTTTTACACACCAATGTGTGAAAGGTTGCACGGTGCGTAAAATAACCTGTGCAGTGCGTAAAATAACCCCACAGTGCGTAAAATAAAAGTGGCACACTCGAGAAATCACTGCGTGCGATTATTACTTCAAGTTGGCACAGCCAGTGTGTCCAACGCCACGCATTCGCAGCACAACTCTACGCAGCTGACGCAAAGCCAGAACCTAACCTAACTTAACCCATTCACTACCGCTGTCGCTTAACGTCTTGCGCTTATACAGGCAAACCTGAGTTGTACATGTGACCACATGTAACTATTTCATGGTTGCGCACGCGCAGGCGACAATGTCAATGGGAGCGCTTCCGTCCGTAATGGATATCCAGAGTAACGCGCGGCTGAGTTTCAACTTCTGATCCGCGCGCGGTCAATCAATGAGGTGGCCAAAGGTGAAGGAGGCGCGACAGCGCCACTTTCAGGCGGTTCATATACGAGGCACCAACGGTCTCTTTTTCTTCATGCGCTTTTGAATTAACCGACTGCGCGCGCGTCGTCGCTCTCTCGGACGTCTTCCCTATCTCACCGCGGCACGGGGTTGACGAATGCGCGTTGTAACGATATTGCCGCAATAATTAGAAAAAAAGCCGATTTATATTTATGAGCCCGCGAGGCGAGGGCCAATTTTAAATTAATATTTTCAAGCGCGATTGTCAGTTGGAAGACGAGAGAACACTGCCGATTATGCGTACCGCTCGGTGAGCTGAGGAGGAGCGCGAGCGAGAGGGAGAAGAGTCGCGCGCGCCGCGCGTGTATATTTCAGCAGGGGGAGACGCGGAAGAATCGCCAAGGAGAAGGGAGTTTTTAATTAAGTCGCCTCCGCGCGGTTAATGCGGCCGAGACAGTGTCAACGTTCGAAAATGATTTATCGAGCTAATCGGTTGACGCCACGTGCAAACACGCCGGGATAAAAAATTTAGGGAATAATTCGTATGGGTATATACATATATGTATACGTCCACGCTTTCCTTAGCGAGGCCTCGAGGATCCGTCAAGTGGTGACCATCGGTCACGATGGTGAGTCTCGAGCGACAGGATGTGTACCTACACTAGTCTTGTGAATAATTAAGAAGTATCGTGACGTTTGTTAATTGTCGAAGAGTGGTACCTGCTGAGAAAAGAACGTAGATGTGTAGACATGAACGAATCTTGGGAAGTTTTGAGGTTTGACTGTGGAGAATATAAGAGAAACTAAAAGAACGAGGACAAGGTTCTCTCGATTTTTTTTCATCTTAATCTACGTGACTTTTGGACGTTATTATTTATTACTCGTCAAAGTTAGAATAGGCACGTGGCGCTCCTGATAGTAAACTGTCGAAATTGGGCGGTAGTGTTGCTAGTACCAGTTACGTTGTAAGTTATACTGAGAGAGATAATTAGGGTAAAATTTAGTCATATGTGTTTAGTTGTTCTAATCAAAATACTGGTCGGTGGAACCAAATATTTGGTCATTCCAACCAAAAAGTGGTCAGTCAAACCAAACAAAATATGTAGGATCTGTTTCTATCCATGTTTCACCAAATAATTTGGTCATCATCTCCACGATTTCAGTTGAATCGACTACATTTTTTTCCTAGTGTAGTAATAAGCTTCGGCAGCGGCCAGTTGAAAATTGCCTTACGTTTTCATTCATCCAAGTATCTAGTATAATTAAGCTTGTCATTTTTATTATACAAATACAGTTGACATTATGTAGACGTGACACAATCGAAATATGATCCATTATGATATCACTGTAAAGAAAAGGTGTATTAAACTTGATATAATTGTATATGAAGCTTTTATCCAATGTGTGATTATGAAAACTACAATAATATACTCCGTTATGAAATTTATATTCAATTTAATATAATTGTATATTAAGTTCAACAATTATTGCATACAAATTTCATAAGGGAAGACATTCATTTTTCATTTCATTTCATGTATTGGGAAGAAGCTTCACATAAAAGTGCTTATATTAAAAATACACATTTTTTACAGAGCAGAGTGATACCATTTGAATTTAGTTTCAACCACGATTATCTTTTTAGCAATGAACTTCTCGCCCAAGTTAGTATAGTACTTTTATATAGACTGGGATGTGATCTTCAAAAAGGGTTTTGTACGAATTTTGCCTAAAAGTCCATAGGTAACGAAATAATAATGGCTAAAGCTTATCGAAATGGTACCACACTAACCCCTGTATCATTTTCTTTACAAACGAAGGATCCCTTTGAAGATACACTGTGTACAATGGCAGAGATACCACAGTTATTCGACGTAGCAAAGGGAAGGTAAATAGCAAAGCGCAAATGCCATCCAGTGCGTAGGTCCAATCAAGAAACACCCATTAATGCTCGGGCCAAACTAAGCGTTTGCACAGCACGAAACGCGTGCATAATTACCGAGTAGCGATGTCAATGCCGCCAACTTCTGTTCCAAGCTATGTCGAGTGTCATGGAAGGATGATAAATCGACGATAAAAGGGAAGCGGGGAGAAGCCGAGAAATGTCATTGCGAATGCGAACCCTTGTTAATACCGAGGATGTGGAGCCGACTGTCGTAACAGAATCTTCAGGGACGTTTACAAGTTCGAAATTTCCCTGGTTAGTGTAGCATTAGGCCTAACACACATACATGTATGCGGGCAGACGCGCGTTATTTGTACCCCGCGAGCTACTATACGCGTGTAAGAGTGTTCGGCAAAGTTCTGTAATTAGCCGGCATTAAGCAGGGTCGTTACGATGCTACGTTACCACTGAAATCAATGTCGTACCACGTTGCAATTGTACGGTGGTGCATGATACGTTTAAGACGCACTTATATCAAGCAATGAGAGTGAGAGAGATAGGCAATGATGACGTAGCTGCATTTTTAAATATTGCTCTCCAGCTTTGATAAGGCTAAAAATGGAAAATTAAAAAATACAAGGTAAATAATTTTAATCAAATTTTTGGAATTTGCAGTAAACAAAAATTAGTAACCTACAAAGATAGGTCCAAAAATATTTTACGGAAAAGTGACTTTTTGCATGTGTTATTTTATACATTGCTTCGTGTACTTCTGTTATCTTAGTTTCGATAAAAGTCTGTTCTAAATAATTGCGGAATATTCAATTTTTTAGTATAAAGACGAATTGCATTTGTAGTGAAATTGCATTTGTTATTTTTGTATTTCGTTTATAATTTTCATGTTTCGTTACTCGCATTATCTTTTGATCTTCTGGCGATCGATATAATGGAAATCTGTGGAAATGGAATTTGCAACTAATAAATCTACCATCGCATAGATATATGTATGCCTATGAACCGTGGACAGTCTTGAAGAGCTCGTAATTACATCATCCCTTAATGAGCGCAAAGATATTTATTGACTCGTTTCGTAATAAAGAGCAAATACGAGGAGACGCAGTCCCCTCTCTTTCCTTCTCTTCGGAGTGTCTTTATCCAGATAAAAAACAACGCGTTGGCCACAGTTCGTTAGCGGCTCTAGGGAGTTAATTAGCGAAAAAGTTAATTTCTTGCTCGCTTATAAACGACGCCGGTGATGAAATATGAGCCTGATAAAGGGGAAGGAACCGGAGGAAACCCGAGTTTTCGGGGGAGTGGGGCACGTCAAAAGTAAATAGATTAACATTGTTTCAGCTTGATGACTCCGTTAGAGAGAAAGAGAGAGAGGAGTTATTTTTATCTCAGCGTCGTGTTCATTTCGAAAAGCTCTTTCGCCTTTAAACCTATTGTTTATTTCCATTTTCCCCCTTTGACAGATTAGATCTTCAAGGTGCACTTTTCCTCGACTTGATATATAGGTACATAATTCACGAACTTAAAAAATGTTATAGATTTTAATACTTACATATAAATGCAAACGTAATAATTAAGATGTGAGATCGTGTATAAATGATCTTAACATTTTGCGAACACCTTAACACAACATTCTGAGAGCGTATAAAAATGATGTACAATAAATGTCAATTCGTTTCTTATGAAAGAGAAATTAATATCCACTATCTTTGTGGAACAATGAAATACACCTAATAGGTTAATTATTTCTGAACACGATGCATGAAGTATTTATTTTTTATATGTTCTATAATTAATCTGACATATTTAGAAGCCACGGATGAACTTATTTTTTAGTGTCCTTTGAACACTACTAATTTCTGTCCGTCCGTTATCAAAATTTATTTAAATGGATATCTCTTAAATTAATGAACGGATCTCAAAATTTAATTTTTCTGTTATAGAGCTTCAGGGAGGGAATACGCGTTTCAATTTTCATTGAAGTTGGTTCATCCGTTCTGAAGTTATCACAGAATGAAAAATCTTCCAAATTCGCAGTTTTTGGCGAATAACTCATGAACGGTTAATTCGATTTCGATGAAATTTTGACGAAAAATCAGTGATACTTAGTTTAAAGTGTACCAACAGTTTGGTCAAGTTTCGTGCAGTTGTTTTCAAGAATTTGCTCAAAAACGTCGACATTTTCATGCGAAATTTATACCCCCCCCCCTCTCCCCTGTTTTCGCACGGTTTTATCGATCTTTACCAAATTTGGCAGTAATATGTGGGATGGTCAAGTATTGTTTGGTATTACGATTGAACCTTGTCGGTTCAGCGTTTTTGAAGTTATCAACAAAAATTGAAATTTTACGTTCTGCGATAACTTTTGAGGAGATCATGCGATTTAAATATTTATGAGCTTGTTGAACACAGCTCGAATCTACGATTAAAACGACTTATAGATAAAAAAAATAATATCGGTTGAGTTTCGGCAAAATCGCTACAAAAGAAGTTTTCTAATTTTACCGTTTTTTTGGACATTTTTTTGATTGCGTATTTCGATTTAATCGAAATTTAGCGAACTTGGAAAGGAAGGAAAACGAAACATTCTGATATAAAAATTGTCCAAATCGCACCAGCCGTTACTAATTACCACATCTTTAATTTTTCGGGTTTCAGTTATTTGATTTTAAATTTAATGCTTTCACGTTATTACGGTTTAAACTTTATAAGCAAATGGCGTATAACTATTACGTTAATTCGTAATCTCTATACTGATAAAATGCAGGAATTTTAAACGCAAGGTATCTTAATAATTCTTAAATTATTATTAGATAGGTACCTACCTCGTTTGCACACAAAATTTTTTTTTCGCTGCCACGCATTTGATTTGGCGCGATAAATAAAATTGCCATCTTGTATAAACTTTAATTAATTACTACCGATGTATGGTGATAGCTTTTTATCTCGGTACATTCGACATACGGAAGTTTTTTCTTTACGGGGCCGTTACCGTAACGGCGCCCCAACGATTTGTGAGAACCGTTGACTTAACCACGACATACATCAAATCACTAAAGGAGCTGATCTGGCAGGACGCTGGAATATCGAACTACTCATCTCGACACTTCAACCGCAACGGTTTCATATCCCCTGCGCGGGATTGTCTCGGTCGTTTTTATCGGGAAGACTCGAAATTCGTCTCCCCTCTTCTTCCCTTTCCTGCTCATCTTTTTTTATAATACCGTAATTAACAACTCTACATTGAGAAAAATAATTTAGTCAATTTAACTAAAATCTTTGAGACGATGACCAAATCGTTTAGCGAAATGTGCACTGAGAAAAAAATATTTGATTTATTTGGAGCAAATAAATATTTTTTAAATTTACATAATTGTGTTCAACCCATTACTTGTTCATTCACGATTAATGTATGTTTATTCACTAGGTATACGTAGATATTGTATTTAGTTGCTACAACTTTACATATTTAGTAACAGTATTTTGGTTAGAATAACTAAACGGGTTTAATTAGATGCGTTTTTTTATTTTAGCCTAACCATTTGTCTTAGTGTACATTCAGAGAAATAATTGTTGGTTTCAAAAAAATGCGTTCTTCGATCAAAAACATGATATAATTCTAGAATCAAGCTATGGTTTAGCCTGTGCAAGAAAATATTTTTAATTAGCTCGAGTAATTGTTCTTTTCACGCAGGGAGAAATTCTGGCCCCAACGAAGGTATTCTTGAATCAAGAATATACAGTGCAAAGAGATTTGTATTAAATGTATTATATGTGTATAATATATTATGTAATAGAGTACCTAATATAAAACTTTTATCCAATACATGAGTATAAAAATAAATATATTCTGTTATGAAGTTTATAAGGGAAATTTCATAAGGAAATACATTAATTTTCATAATCACATATTTTAAAAAAGCTTCATACAAAAATATATTTAAAATACAATTTTCTTACAGTGTAAGATATTCTTCAAAGGAGAATCTGTATTCTAAGAAATTTAAAAAATCATACCTTCTTGATTCAAAAAATATTTTTTTTTACGCCAGGATTTATTTCTCTCAGTGTACACTTCGAATACACTCATCGATCGTCCAATGCGATAGTCTCCGCTTAATTAGCGATTAACGGCACAGCTACGTCAATTTCTCCAAACGCGGGAAAAAGAAAGAAAGCCGGGTGCGCGACAAACAAACTTTTCCTCGTTATGCAAATTTTCCCCCGTCGCCAACAGTGCTCGCGCACTGGCCAAGTGTACTAAAAGGAAAATATTTTTGTTCAGGCATCGCGCGCGCGCGCGCGCTTACGATTTGGTCGGCGGTGGCAACTTTCTGAATAATTACAGTATGAGCTTGATTCATCACTGAAGTTCGCTACCTAAGATGCTTTATCTGCGCTCCGCAGTCTCCGCGAAATTAATATGCTAATACCCATATCACCCCCCGTGCCCCGCACCCTCGCCGGCAGCCCTCCTCAACTCTGAGATTCGCTCTTCCGCCCGTCCACCCACCGCTGCTTGGTCTCCTCGACAACCATCCCCGCTCCTCCCCCACCCTCTCGCTCCCAGCGATATATGTATAATAATACGGGAGACGTTTCTTCGCGGAGTGGCGAACGGCTCCGATAACTCTCGTTCGCTTCGAGACGGCAAAATTGCATATTTTCGCTTGTGTCGCGAATTCGCGATTACCTCGTCGCTCGAGCGGATCGAGTATAGAGCGAGTGTTAGATTCTCGGAGGCGAAATGCGGAACGCGGGGGAATGAAGAGAGGAGAGGAACCGATATAACGGCGGAGGCGCGCGATAACGGTCCGTCATGAGATAAGAGAGACAAGCGGCTCATCTTTTGCACTTGGCATAATATTTCCTTGACAGTGTCACGTCTAGCGGTGCACGGGCAACGCATACTGCGATGTATCGGTATTCGCATCACGACGAAGAGCACGAGTAAACAAATTTGACGTCAATTTGATCGAAATATGATGAAAAATCGTCCATTCCCGATGTAGTCTGAAAACTGATTACAAAAATTAGAATATTACGATTTTATGATCTTTAGCATGGGCCATTTTTTTGATCTCATTTGCATCCAAAGTATTTATATCAAAATATGATTTTGAAAAGTATAAATGAGATAAAAAATACATCAGATTAAGATCATAACTAGTTCTTATTCTTCTGATTATTTTTTAATCGCATTGAGAATGATTAACTGTTTATTGCATTTCGATCAAATTGATACTAAATTTTTTTCTCTATTTGCGAAGTAACCTACATCCTTAATGATTTTCGAAAGAAATTTCCAATAGGATAAAATCTCGTCCGAAAGAAATTGAAAAGTAAATGACGCATGAATTAACAAAGAGAAGCGTTTAATTGTGGGAGATTTAGAGAAAGAAGGGGTCTTACCGTATTTCTGCGTTGCCGAAGCAGTGAAGACGATCTTATGAATTTCTTATCAATGAGCGACTACTGCGTTGTAATTCGAGTGAACAGATTAATCTTGTTTTCGCATTTTTACACAGAATCTCGCTACTTGAGATGTGTACGTGATTCTATCGTGTATCGCTGGTACCAACCAAAATATGAAACAAGTAGTAGGTATGTTAATATTTAGCATCTTATATAATCATTTACTTTGAGCGATGACTTTGTATTTCAGGGTAATCTAATAATAAGTATCCAAATGGGAGTTCCCAACTTTCTCGTCACGTAAACTTTTCCATGGTACCTACAGATAAGGTTTTTTATGGATCGAAATATTATGTCCATCTGTCTTGTATTTCGACAACGATTTCTTGAATAAATAAAAGTGCACAGAGTATAATACGTTAGAAGTGTTCTTTACATTCATTTTTTTTCAATAAAAATTAAATAGTATGACAATCTTTGGTAATATTTGAGTGACTGAACTCTCTAATTTGAAGTAAGATCTTGTAAAAAAATCTTTGATTCCTACCCACCTTTCAAAGTCAGAAAACAAAGGATTTTCTAATTCTCATTGCGATATCTACTGTTACATCATGTGGTTAATGCCAAACGTTCTTATCCGCCTCTTTACGCTCTTTTGGCATTGTAAAGGCTAAAAGGGCTTATAAAAAAATTTGTTCTCGCAACTGATAGAAATTCGTAATAAATGTCTAAAAATGGTAAAATAAAAACTTGGAAACTCAAAGGCAAAAGAGCAAATAAGGATGTGGTCTATATGATTATTAAATTTTTTATATGTCTATGGTCTATCAAGTTTTAGTGGTTTTTCAAAAACTTTATGCCAATAGGGCGTATAGAGGCTGAGACATATACGCCACCTTGCTTTTAAATCCCCGTGTGGAAAATGATCAGGGCGGCCCAGAGAACATAAAGGCCCCGTACAGGCTTCACTTGGGTATTCGCGATAATGTAATCAAGGTTATCCCTGCCAATGCCCATATTATGGAACATATACGGGCTTTCTCTAGGTGTCCACGATAATTTTATTTGGGCTGTCCCCGTTAATACCCATACTAATTAATGTAAGATTTCATCAGCAGTCTAACGATATCCCTTTAAAAATTCAGCCCATTAATTCATTTTTATTTGTCCGATATAAACGTTCTTTTAAATGCGCAAATGGATACTAGCAACGAACATGTGGTTTGTGGTTTTTGTTTTTGCACGTATCGTTTCATCATCTCAAACTATACGCGTGCTAATACTTGCAAACATAGGTAAAGCACATTCGACTATGTTAATTACTCTACTGAAATATACGGACACTCGAACGATTGTATGTACGACTGCCAATCGATACGCAAGACAGT
The DNA here is from genome assembly GCA_963678675.1 of Xiphydria camelus. Classification (NCBI taxonomy): domain Eukaryota; kingdom Metazoa; phylum Arthropoda; class Insecta; order Hymenoptera; family Xiphydriidae; genus Xiphydria; species Xiphydria camelus. The sequence goes on from OY783201.1 coordinate 13,227,206, forward strand.
CATCGCTGCTTATTAAAATAAGTAGTCAACAGCCTGGCATCGGTATATAAGACAGCGAGACGCGCAAGTGCGACGTGTATTTGTATTCCGCCGTTCCGCATCGTCACTCGACAAGGAAAACTTAACGGAAAATGAAATTCGTCGTCTTCTCTTTGCTGTTGCTGGCAATTTGGGTGGCCGGCGAAACCGCCGAGATCAAAAAGAGCTGCAAAGACCTCGCTTGTGATATTAACCAGAAGTGTGTCATTTATTGGCCTCCTTGGAGAATCAGAGGTTCACGTCCCCCGCCGAGGCCGATCTGCGTCTCCCGCAACCAGCCGAAGAATCCAGAACTACCGAAACCTTAACGTAACTACAATGTACGTCAATGGAGAATAAGTGTTAAATGTTGATCCGTAAGAGAGTCTTTGTACATTGAATGAAATAATAAAATTTTTCCTCGCTTCGATACTGGTTTTCAATTAGTTTTTAATCTTTCTACGTCTGGTTAAATATGTGACATACGAGGGCAGAGTGAAAAGTCCGATACTTTTCTAATAGATGATGGTGCGCCCCAAAGTCTGCTAAATGGCCCCCTGCTGCGGACCTCTTCGTTTGATAAGAATTTCTTTCCAGCCAGCCATTTTTTCAAGTCTGGGAAGAGAAAGAAGTCGCAGGGGAAGCCAATTCCGTTAAATTGGGTGGATGCGGCAGCAAATCGAACTTCAAATCGACGAATTTCGCTGTTGCAACGGCAGACGAATGGGCAGGTGCATTGTCGTGGTAGAGCAGAACTTTTTTTTTTCGCCAAATGGAGGCGTATACTCATCTTCTCGCGATCGCACCACCATCTACTAGAGTAGTATCAGACTTTTCACGCTGCCCTCGTATGCCCTGTCTATTGATATCCTTCTCGCGATGTATCGATAAGTGACGAATATGACAGTTTATGCAATGTCCCTGGTGGAAAAAGTTCACAGCTTTTCTAGTCACTAGCCTCTTTCTAGACAGTTTTGCTGTCTAAAAATTAACTACCTAAGACTAGCTAAAAATTTGGCAAATATGAACAAACTGTTCTAGCCATTGCCCTTTTTCTAATCAGTTTTATTGCGTGAAAATGAATCGCTTTTGTGTGTGTGTGTGTGTGTGTGTATGTGTGTGTGTGTATCCTCATTCATCCCCATATAGAGCCCAAACAGGCTTCATTTGGGCATTCGCGATTAATTTAATCAGTATTATCCCTGTTAATGCCCATATGGAGCCTATACGGGCTTTCTCTAGGTGTCCACGATAATTTTATTCAGGCTTTTATATGGCCGATATAGACTTTAACTGGGTATCCATAATAAAATTATTCAGGCTTTTTCCCTTAATGCCCATGTAGGGCCCATATGATTTTATCTAAGCATCCACGATAATACTCGTATTATCCGGGTTGTCCCCAATAATGCCCGCACGAGATTAAGGTAGGCTTTAGTTGGATGTCCACGGTAACTTTTTATCCGGATTTTCCCCGTTAATGCCCATATATAAGGCTAAAATGTGAACTTTATCTATGCATTCCCCATAATTTTAACCAGAAATATAGGCTTTAGACGATCATTCGGGAAATCCAGTTGGAAAATTATTTTCAATAATTATCCATAATTATCGATAATTATTCATAATATATATAATTCAATAATATATCATTTAAGTTATATATAATTCAAAAATGATATGGTATATGAAACAATATTCTTTTGATATAAACTCATTTTAAAAATACTGGAAATGTCCAAATGTACCTAACCTATGAATAAGTTGTGTATAAATAAATCTTCGATTTATCAAATCACAAGGTACGTGGTTGATCATGAGGTCAGAGGTGTTTGTTTTGTTACAGGTTCGTCGTTCATTTCTGTAAGGAATACCGGGAGTTTATCAAGTCGACGTTTCGCAATGCGTCGTCCGCAACATCGTTACCTATCTATCATCCCACCATAGCCATAAACCATAACTTGGGAGAATATAAATGAAATATTGAAATAAAAGTTAAGATAATCGTGTTCCCAACGTGAGGGGTTCGAATTCAACCTGATTCTTTCTTTTCCATATTCCTCTTAGGGCTTTAATTATTTTTTCTCATCGAGGTCTGATTAGAAATGAAGACAAATGATCAGGCTCCTATTAGAACCCGAAAAGAATATTTACATAGAGCTAAATCAGGGCAACACCTATATTGACCCAAGTAAGGACGGCCTATACGGGCCCTTTTTTGAAAAGTGTGACATCCCTTTAATAGTCCAGGATATGCATCCTAATAGGGCCACAAGGTATGTATTATCAGAAAAAATAATCTTGGCCCTAACTAAAGCCCGGAAAAAGTTTCCACACGGGTTTCCAGTTTTTCGTTTTCACTTTACTATATTCGTATTTGGATAATTTTTGAGTGAATAACGTTTTTCTTTATACGTCTTTTTTTGGCTTTATACAATAAAAGATCCTTACACTGTATACGACCTCTTTTGGCATTAGTCATACGATATATTGGTATAGTTTCCTCGTTTCAATGGATTTAACTTATTATACATGCTCCGACTCTACTGACTGCAAAACTAGATCGATATCGTATGTACTAAAGTCTAGCTGATGACTGAATCCGCAGTAAAGTCGCCGTATTCAAATATATACTTATTAGCTACAGATAAATAAACTATTTACTTGGCGTGGATAGTCCGAGCCGAGAGTTCACTATTTAATCGCTAAAACCGGAGAAATAAGGAAAAAATTGAAACTAATTCGGGTTTCCTACATTTCGTAAGAATGGTTGCCGAACAAAGAAACCGCATGCGATAATACATATGTATGTGGAGTTAATATTATATAAATAAGTTGTCCCTGTGACGTTATCTGTCGAGATAAGCCACTGGTATTCGATATTACGGCGGTATATAAGACTGCGAAATGTGGAAATAAACGTCTTCTATCGTCTCTGGTATAGTCCAATCGCGCCAGAGAATTCCGCAACATGAAGTTTCTTGTCATCTTCGCGATATTGCTCATCGCGATTGTCAGCGAGTGCAGAGTGCTGCAGTTTTGTAACAATGCAGTAGCGCCTTGTCCCACTCATCAAACGTGCGGAGAGTTCTACCCTGGTTGGTTACTCAGAGGCGAACCTGTCCAGCCATTATGGGTCTGCATGGATAAACCATCATCCACTTCGTCAAGGACCGTCGATCCCTCCAAAATCTCAACGTAATTCTGAAGACTGAGAAGAAGCGTACAATTTTATTTCGTACGAGAATTTTTATACTCTGAATCAGATATGTATAGTCGTGTTATAATAAAATTAGACTTCGCCTCGCTACGGCTTTTCAATCGATTTTTAAGGGGTCACGTCTAGTCAGTAATCTTAAAAAATCGCATTTTTTGTTTTTGCACTTTCAAAATGCTCTATATCTTTAGAAGATTCTGTGAAAATTTTAAGTTAATCCGAGTAAAATTAACAGAGTAGTGAGAGTTTAAATTATGCGCTGCGTATACCAATATAATCATTAGCCAAAACTTTAAACGCATTTTTCTGGAATCGGCGATCTCAAAATCGGTGACCCCGATTTCTAGAAAACTATTAAAGTGATTAAATTTTCTTTCCTTAATTTTTCCGCGATGAAAAAACTATTCTTTGAACGAAAGATTTTTTATTCATTTAGTATTTATTTTTTTATATTAACAAAAAACGAACAAAATTTTTATTGAAAATAGTACTTTTATGTTCTGATGTCTACTATATTTTTCTTCTATATTTAATATATTGAAAAATCCTTCTCCATGGGCTTGATTATTTAGTACACCAAATAAATATTTTTCAGGTTTTGATTTTAGATGATCCAGGACTGAATGGCGGCGGTCACTGCAAGCCCCCCCACGCTGGTGGACGTCCGGAAAAGTAGCCGTAGCGGCATATATATATATTTTTTAATAAAAAAAACCTACATAGTCCAAGTCATATTTAATAAAGTGCAAAAGGAATTCTTGTAAAAACTATTACAATTTTCGAAAAAAAAATTCCCGAAACCTTCATGTTTCGTCCTTTTGACTAGACACAACCGTCTTATCAAATGATGTGCCTTATCAATCAGCGTCCTTGCTGCAATGCAGCACTGCATTTCAAAACAAGTTTTTATCGTTAAAACATTCAAGCATTCGCGGTCATTGTTTACAACTCTAAATTTTTTACTATTTTTTAGGCAATGAGCTAATTGATGTAAGATTTCATCAGTAGTCTTACGATACCTATCTCTTTAAATTCAGCCAATTAGTTAATTTGTATTTGTCCGATATAAACGTTCTTTTAAATGCGCAAATGGATACTAGCAACGAACATGTGATTCGTGATTATTATTTTCGCATGAATCGTTTCATCATCTTAAACCATCCGTGCTAATACCTGCAAACATTAGGTAATGCATATTCGACTATGTTAATTGAAATATACGGACACTCTAACGATTGTATGTACGTCTATTTGCCAATCGATACGCAAGACAGTCATCGCTGCTTATTAAAATAAGTAATCAACAGTCTGGTATCGGTATAAAGACAGCGAGGCGCGCAAGAGTACGACGTCTATTTGTATTCCGCCGCTCCGCATCCTCACTCGACAAAGAAAACTTAACGGAAAATGAAATTCGTCGTCTTCTTTATGCTGTTGCTGGCAACCTGGGTGGCTGGCCAAGCCATCGAGAGCAAAGAGAAATGTCAGCAAGAGTGTGGCATTAACCAGCCATGTACCATTTATTGGCCTCCTTGGGAATACCATGGTTCAGGTCCCCGGCCGAAGCCGGTCTGCCTCCCCGCGTAGAGACGAAGAGTCCAGCATTACCGAAACCTTAACGTAACTGCAATATACGTCGATGGGGAGAATAAGTGTTAAATGTTGTTTCATAAGAAACTCTTTGTACTTTGAAACAAATAATAAAATTCGTCCTCGCTTCGATACTGGCTTTCAATTAATTTTTAATCTTTCTACGTCTGGTTAAATATAATATGTGATCTACGAGTATGCCTTGTCTATTGACATCTTTTCCGCGATGTATCGATAGGTGACGAATATGACAGTTTATGCAATGTCCCTGGTGAAAAAGTGAACAGTTTTTCTAGTCACTAGCCACTTTCTAGGCAGCTTTACTGTCTCAAAATTAACTATCTAAGACTAGCTAAAAATTTGACAAATATGAACAAACTATTCTATCCACTGCCCTTTTTCTAATCAGTTTCACTGCGTGAGAATGAATCGCTTGAAACTGACTATGAAATTATGCATAATTCAGGTAGTTAAAGCTGCAGTAAAAATGGACTGACTTGATAGTTCAGCAGTTATCCAAGTTTTAGCTATTTTTCCTGACTAGAAACTATTTCGTACAAGATGCTACAGATTTACCAGAGAATCATCACTCACTTTTTCCTTAACCTCATCAATCTTTCAACGGACAGTGATGCATTTAGAAATTTCCCAGCGAATTACCCACGATCAATATTACAGGTTATCAATCTAAAAAACATTTTTCGAGTCGTGATCGTATGAAAAAGCATCGTGAAATTAAAGAAATTAAAGTAAAGTTGAAACGCTCACAAGCTTCTATAATAATTCGCAAAATTTAAAGGCTGCCTCTTCGATTAGTCTTAGTGGTATTCAAACTGTGAAAATGACAATATTATTGAAGAAGATAATGCCGTGGGAGAATATCTCCATGTAGATGAAGTACAGGTTTTCGATGAAGAGACTAATGAAGATAATGAAACTGAAGATGAACAGGAACTTGAACTGAAATTTCGTGATGATGAGCAGCGTATACATGAATCATACCAAGAAGAAACACCAGAAATAAATCAACCCCGCAAGTAGATTACTATCAGTAAGATCCCACACGCACATGTTGCGATAAGCTGTTAGACATCTCAAGACTCAGGTTACTGTAAAAATTGTTAAAATCTGCCAAGTCTCTGCTTCGCAATTATTCAGCGATCTACGATATTGAGGAATGAGAAAACAGTGATAGAGTTCATCAGATGAATTTGTACTCGTATATTTCGGCATCGAAGAAAAATTGCACCGAGGGAACAATTTATTAAGCTTTTACTTATTACAGAATAATGCATATTTTGTTACCGCGAGAATGTCGTTTACTAAGCATCTCACTCCACGTTTTTAATGAAACTGCATCGAATAACAATAAATAAAAATGTAGCTATTACAAATAAACTTGTATTACTCGGTATTAAAATTTATATTATATTACGTACAGGGACAGCAAAATATATATTAGCGTCAAGATGCCTGTCTCCAGGTTTTCTCGTACCTTTCGGGTAGTGGTAATGCCTCGGACACATACGCTCTAATAAAATGAAACCTATAATTAAAAGGATATCTCCATTTCTGAACATTTTAATACACTCAAACTATTTTTCATTGGCGCTACACGACCATCTACACATCCTAATGCAGCGTTTCTTGTAAATAAATGGCCAAAAAATTTATTATTCAATGGTGAAAATCGCGAGGGAGTTGACAAGCAAATTGACAGCCGCGATACTTTATCAATATTAGGTTTCTGATGTACTTATGCTAAAATCAGGCTGTATTGCGTTCCACAGGCCACCCTCGGACATGCAAGGAAATTCACACTTCGCAGTGTTTATATTCTTTTATTGCGAGTTATCGTTTGATAAAGATCCCATACTATATCAGGTGCATCTCCGGAGAAACACCTGCTTTCAAAACTGTTAACATGAACACTTTTCAGATAGTGTCATGGGGTCGCAGTATGTATATTACTAACTGAAAACAAAAAGATCTCTTTTCACTCAATGACATTTGGCGATCAATCTCCCGGCGTCACGGATTCTGTCGCTGGTGACTTTAAACGGTCATTTTTAACTGAACTAACTGAAATAAAAAAGCATCAACACATTCGATTAATTAAATGCATTTTACGCAATCCTAATTTCTCTTCACACACATCATCCATATTCAAAATGTATTGATAATGAGGAGCTTACTTCTTTAAAAATGTAAGGCGCATCGTTATTGGAAGGGATTGTAGAAAGGTTAAAGAATTGTTGGCAGGAGTTAGAGAGAGAGAGAGAGAGAGAGAGAGCTCGAATTTTATTATCCATTTGAAAATGGAGAAAATCTTAGTGGAAATAAAATATTACGATTACACTCCATAGCTAAGGATATACGTATGTATATCTGAATCTTGTAAAAGAACTGCACGTGTCCTTAACCGAACTTCTTTATGCATCTCGGGCTTCGCGGGAATCCAGGAAGAATATCGTCGACTAGTATGCAATTGTAGCCTTTAGGACACGTCCTTTTATTCTGAGCAGGAGAGCATATCTGCCCGCTGGTCTCGTCGACCATCCAGATGGCCAACAGTAGCACCAAGAAAACAAACCACTTCATCCTCTTTGAAATTTTCTCTTACCGGCAACGATACATTAAGGTGAACTATGCGTTCTGAATCGTCACGTTCTCACGCTGCTTATATATCATCACGATGTTGTCCATCGACGATGTACATACCTTACAAGGGGCAAATGTTAACATGAGTGGGAAGCGTCGGTTAACGCTGTAAATAATATGCACCTGTACAACGAGTAACTTAACACATGAATAAATAATTACATTAATGGATTTACAGTATAACTGTTATTATTTCACCATCCATGGAAGAGGACTAGCGAAATAGTAGTTGTAAGTCTAGAGGCGTGGCTGGTCAGTGATAGGTATGTACCAAACACTTCATGTTCGATGCGCTGGCACATAAGACACGTGACTGCATAGAAGTGTACGTCGCATCGGCAGTGAACCATACTAACTTCGGTTTCCCTCGTTGTGAGGAACCAGAGTAGTGGCGAGAAAGTAGAGAATTGTGAAATAATCGAACGGTGAAATAATAGATGTCTTACTGTAGTGGAATACGTTTCTCTATTTCATGAGAAAAATGTTTACTCTAGGGATTAATTAATAAACATTTTATGTGTAATATTTAATTGATAAAATTAAATTTTAATAATTATATATAATGATTTATAATATTGATCATTTATTATGGACTTAATATTAGCGTTTGTTAAGACATTTTTTCTTTTCATTTACAATTTTATACGTAAAAAAATTAAACACTGATTTTTCAATTTGCGATTTTTTAATACTTATATGTAAGTATTAATAAATAGGTACCTAATTAATTTCATGATTTGTAATATGATTGAATATTACAAATTTTAGCACAGCGGTGCATCCAAATTTGATATTGCGACATTCGTACAAGATTTCCTAAAACAATAATATCTTGATGTCCATTATAAGAAACGATAATACGAGGGCGTATCAAATATAAACGGGATACGTTTTGCATTATAAAAAATTCTAACTTTATTTAATTAAGCTTAGAAACATATATTATTTTTCTAGATAGTCGTCCGCCCTAGAAATACATTTTTCCCATCGGATTGGGAGCTTTTTTATTCCATCATCATAGAAACTCTTCGGACGTTCTTGTAGCCAGAGTACAAATGCTTCCATCGCGTCGTTGTCGTTGAAACGTTGGCCTCCAATCGCTTCTTTGGGGGGGGGGGGGGGGGGGGGGGGGGTCCAAAAGGATGCAAGTCACAAGGGGACAAGTCGGGACTATATGGCGGATGTTCCAGCATTTCCCAAACTAATGAATCCAATTTTTGTCTTGTAGCATTGGCTGCATGAATCCTGGCATTCTCATGCAAAAGAATGACACTTCTGGCCGATTGCTTCTTCCTTTTCCTTCGAAATAATAATTTCAACTTCAACTAAATTTTAGGGTTAGGGGCGGCCAACTAAATGTATAGTTATTTGAACAAATATTTAATCAAAGCAGTTAAGTATCTGGTAACTTCAACTAAATTTTAGTTACTTTATCTACGTATTTGTTGAAATAACTATAGGTATATTTAGTCGATTTGTCCGAGATGTCATGTTTGATAAATTTTTTTATATGTACGATACTTAGTTTACAGTCGACAAAAATAACACTACCTCTCACGCCTGGATAATGCAACCCGGTTTACCACCGAACACTGGACGAAGCATGCAGCCGATTTCGATTCTCCGAAACGATTGAAACTGACTGCCTCCGATTAACGCATGATTCGTGCGAATAAAATGACGTATCAAAAACGGGAGTGCAAAAAAACCAATGAGTAACCATAGACACGTGGTAGAATCTCAAAAATTGCAACTTCTCACGAAGGAGATTCCGTGTCGACGTTCGATTCAAATTGAATTATCTTTATTCTTTGTAGGTATTACACCTATTGTCACACGTTCCTAAAATCGAGGATCGTACAACAACGAAGAGAGCGATGACGACGGTAAATATAAGGGCGGAAGAATGTTAAATTATTTATGGGAAATCGATTTTTCACGAGGGACATAATATTAAAGCGTGGGTAGTAATAAGTAACGAGAAAGGCACCTATGAACGCATAAACGCACGTGCGTAGTCGTATAACTTGGCGTTCGCTCCCTTAATAAGGAAAGCCAATTTTAGTAAATTAATGCCTTGCGGTCAATGCATTGATTAAGGAAAATGTAAATTGCACAATTAAAGTTATTTACGCTCATTGTCCTGTCCCTTAACCCCTTCTATCGTACGTATAATATATCTAAAATGCGTAGCTATATACCCTCTAGGTATATAGGTATAGATATTGCGAAAGCACATAAACTGAGAAAAATAATTAGGTTAAAATGAAGAAATACATCTAGCCTAGCGCATTTAGTTATTCTAAACAAAATACTGGTCAGTTGAACCAAATATGTAGTTATTCTAAATACATTTTTAATTATTCAAACGAAACGTTTACACTGAAAAAAAAAGACTAAATTTTAATCCTAAAGTGAGATTAAAAATTATACCTAGAAGGATAATCTGAGTACGAAAGGGAAATAGAGTAAAAATTATCCAATCGGGAATAGCTAAAAATTATCCTTCGAAAGGAGTATAAAATTTATCCTTCCAAAGGATAAATTTTAACCTTTTCCAATGGCCAAAATTTATCCTTCTAAAGGAGTACAAAATTTATCCTTCCGAAGGATACATTTTAACCTTCCAATGGGCAAAATTTATCCTTCTAAGGGCCGGTTTTACCAATACGGTATAAACGCGGTATAGCGCTATACTGAGAATAACCAGCAATAAGCCTTATGGGTATTCTCAGTATAGCGCTATACCGCGTTTATACCTGTTGGTAAAACCGGCCCTAAAGAAGTAGAAAATTTATCCTTCCGAAGGATAAATTTTAACCTTCCAATGGCCAAAAATTATCCTTCTACAGGAGTATAAAATGTATCCTTCCAAAGGGTAATTTTTAACCTTCCAGTGAGTATAAATTATTATTATTATTATTACTGTTATTATTATTATTATTTACGCAATCGTTTCGCGTAACAAAAAAAACACAAAAATCAAACTATCTCCTTTTACTGACCCAGGTAGAAATCGTACCGAGAATTATGCTTGCTGTAAGATTTGCTTGCAAGATAGAACCTTGTCGCAATCAGCCATTTAAAAATACCTGTTTGTACCAAAACCAGGAAGAATGACTGGTCTTTAGAAAAAGTGCTTAGTGGGGTTTCCAGTCTTTATTTACTTTTAAAAAATGATAAAATAAATAGATTAATATCCAATCCACAGTATTGTTTTTAGTAGTTGAATAAATTTACGTATGTAAAGATTGTGGCTGATTAACTAGTAATAATTAAGCGTTTGATTAATTGATAATTTCTGTGAATCTATTTATGTACCTATTATACAATTAATATTATAAAATAAGTTGAATACAATATTGATTGTAATACATAAATAGATTCACAGAAATGATCAATTAATCAAACACTTAATTATTACTAGTTAATCAGGCACAATTTTTACATACGTAAATTTATTCAACTACTAAAAATATTACTGTGGACTTATCAACCGTGATGCCATCGGGTATAGCGTTGTTAGCGACTGTCTCGCTAGAAGTCTGGAATTGAACTACCGCATCGTGCGCCTTCCTGACCGGGACGTACTGCAGGTAGCGAGGGCAAACGGGACTTCTGGAAATGCCCGAAATAGGTAAGTACAAAGTACTCGGTCATTCCGGAGGCACTGACTCATCATGCGGCTTCCTAGCCGAGGAGCAACATATCCCTTCTTGGGCCTGTTACGGTTAATATAATGTTGCATCGTTTACGAACGCTAGTCATTCCATTAAAAAATGCTATGCTAAACTCCGCCAATTTTTCGAATCATCTGATTGGCAACGGAGAGACTCGAAAACGGAGAGACCTAGACGGCTTATTTCGATCCGTCCGTTAATTAACCTTTCTGAGAAAGGTGCAAAGCTGCGAGCCCATTAGCGGCCTAGATTTTCCGAAATGTAATATATAGATTGACTGACCGAAACCGACCAAGCCCGGCCGAAGGTAAATTTCAATGTACCTGCAACTGGCCGGTTCTGGTATAGGTATTTCTCCAACATGGGATAATTTTTATCCTTCCGCGTGGGGTAACTTTTATCCTTCCAAGGGATAATTTTTATCCTTCCGTGGGATAAAAATACGTCCACTCTCTTTGAGTCGAATTTTTAATTCAGGGACATCTGGTATATTTCTCCAACGTGGAATAATTTTTATCCTTCTGTGGGATAATTTTTATCCTTCCGTGGGATAAAAATACGTCCGCTTTGAGTCGAATTTTAAAATTAGATCAAAAATTATCCTTCCAGGGTTTAAAATTTAACCTTCCTTAAATTAATTTTTATACTTCATAGGATAATTTTTGATCTATTTTACCTTTCGTACTCAGATTATCCTTCTAACAGAATAATTTCTATTCTTTTTTTTTCAGTGTAGTCATTCTAATCAAAAAATGGTGAGTTTAACCAATCATGGAGAGAGAGAGAGAGAGAGGATCCGTATTTCACTATACGGTTCCTGGATATTGATTAAATTTACCAATTAGGATGAATCCGAAAGTGCGATAACGTCGAGTTATTTATTATATTCCCCGTACCTACTGTAGATTTTCTTCACTTCATGTTAAACATGTATATTTCGTGTGAAAATAGAGTTGAAAATTATGAAAAAAAAAATATATTATAGACATAAAGAGAGATATTTGCAATTAAATCTCAATTTGAATTGTATAAGGTACACACGGTACGCATAGAAAGAAAAAAAATTAGTAAAATCTTGTAAAAATTACTTGCGGGTTTACAGGTACGTAATTATTTATTTACAAAAATTAATTTGTTTTTCATATTAATTGATTATGTTTCTCTTGCGATCATTTGTTATTCCATATATTTAATTGATATATAAAAAATTAAATGATGTAAGTAAATAAATAAATAATTACTTGCGACCCACCAAATCATTTTTAGTAGATTCGACAATTTTTTTTCTCTGTATATAGAGAGATAAATACTATCGTAACGTTACGCGGCAGCTTCCAGACCAAAGTATATACATCCGTCGAATACTCTTCGCTCATTCGCTTCAATTTACATGATACCCTTCAGCCAGTCTTTACTCAACGAGTGGACGCGGTGGTCAAGGAGTAAAAAAAAGTGATCCACAATTGTACGGTCGACGTGTAATTTAGTAATGAAGACCATGCGTCATTCGGACGCGGAGCACTAAATCACAGGACGTGGATTGGGGTTTGTCTCGTCCAGATGTGGCCCAAAGCTTTCCGCTAATTTGTCGTGTGCGCGCCTCGCGCGGATGCTTTATTAACGAAATTTTTATTAAGCGCGCGCCGGAAAGTACTCGACTCGATCGACTTTCAACACCCCCCTCCCCCCTCTCTCTCTCTCTCTTCCGGCAGCATATAAACGACGAAAGTACGAAGATGAATGTGCTTCTATTTTTGGAACGACGATATTTCACTTCTCCATTAATCAAAATTCCCTCGTAACGTTTATTTGAATTGTTCAGCTCCCATGATAAAATCAAGACATAATGCATTAAAAATTAGAGGTATCTATTTAAAAAATTAATAAGTTTTTTTTCTGATTTTCTTTCAATTATGACACATGACTTATGTGCGATGTAACATGAATTACATCTAATTTCAAAATTAGGTAATCGAGTGCATTCTAAAATATCGCGTCACTGATGCCAAAAGGTCGGATACACCAAAACGTACCTTTATATAGCCAAAAGGGCGTATACAACTTTTTCCTATTCATTCAAATTTGCCTAATTACGAATAAATAAAGCGAAAAAAAAATAACTAGAAACTTTGAAGCGAAAAAGTGCAAGGGATATGGTCAATACGCTCTTATGGCATTAGTTATCGTGATTTTTAAGAAACTTAATGAATAAAGAGCTATTTGCTTTTAGTTTTTCAAATTTTTATTCTACCGTTTTTGAATCTTCTTTACGTATCTCTATCAGTTGCAAGAACAACTTATTTTTATAAGCCCTTTTAGCTTCTATAATGCCAGAAGGGCATTGAGTAGCGTATACGACCCTTTGGAATTAGTGTGTGTGACGCGATTATATAATATTAGAAGGATTGTAAAAAATAAATACTACTTTGAGAAAGTATGTATCATACATTATCGTATATAATGCGATTTATCGAATTGTAGATCGAACTAGTTTCAACTTTATCAGTTCTTATATATAAAACGGAATAAATTTGACTTTTCTCGACTTATTCAAAACGTTTCTACTTTGACAGCTGTTAATCGTAGAACATGAATGGCTAGAAATAATGAAAATCGACTATATTTCTTGAATTAAGCTACACTTATAGCAATAAAAAGAAGATAAAAGAAGAACAAAATAGACGCGAACGTTATTGATTAATAATTGGAGGGCTTATTGGAAAAATGTGACGAGCCACAAAATCATTTTATTGAGAAGACGAGCTTTGAAGTTTTAAAGAAATCTGTAAAATGCATATTTGATTAATATAACCCCTCAGTGTTTTTAACAGATGTACTCGAGCTCATATATTAACGTCTACAATCTTAAAGTATAAAACAAGAATGTAGAGGACTACTACAAAGTAAACTGTTTATTTTTTAACACAATGTGGCTTGTCACGTTTTTCTAATAAGCCCTTCAATTTTGCAAAAAGAAATAATTGTAAAATGGAACGTACTTTCAACATTCTTTCAAAGAATGACAGAATATCGATAAATGAATTAAAATTTTTTTTCATTATTTACACTGCCAAAAATAGCTAGGTTAAAATGACAAAGCGCATCTAGATGAACACGTTTACTTATTTTAATCAAAATACTGATCGGTTGAACCAAATATCAAGTTTATCTAACCAAATATGTATTTAGTTATTCCAACTAAACATTTGGTTATTCTAACCAAAAAGTGGTCAGTCTAACCAAACAGATGGAAGATCTAAATTTCGCCGAATGATTTGGTCATCATCTCTAAGATTTTGGTTAAATTGACCAAGTTATTTTTCTAAATGTACGATTCGTTTTTTTTTGAAAACGAAAAACAACACGTTACGCGTAAAGAAACAGACTGAACGAGTACGTCAATTTATTTGGCACAGTCCTGACGTCATCAAATTACCGGCAAAAATTCCAGAAACGAATTTCGGGTCGGGGAACCGGATGTCCTTGTCTCGGGCAGACTTGCAGCATTTAACGTCGCTTACGAAATGTGTAAGAGATAAACGAGAGCAATTTCGGGGTATGCCTGCCCGCGTACTTCGAATCGAGAAGAAACGGAGAGAAGAGGAGGCCGAGGAGAGAGAGAGAGAGAGAGAGAGAGAGAGAGAGAGAGAGAGAGAAAAAGAGAAGAGAGAGTCGAAGAGGCAGAAATGAGCGCGAGGGAGAAAGAGAGGTTCCGGCGCATCGCCGAGGGGCGCGCTGCCGAGATTCGACCGCACAATAGAATTATGCCCTACGTATTGGAATCGTTCTATGGGCCTTACGATATACACGATGTAGCCGTGGTATGTTGGATATGCCCGCTATGCCGGGGCCATGTTCTGGTTTTGATCCGTGCGCCAGATAAGATCGCCCTTTGTTGCCAAGGCTCGTGCCTTCGGGACCCGAGAGACGATCTTTCCCGGCTCGCGGGGCCTTGTGCGAGGAGCCTTGTCAACCGGGCGAACCGTATCCACCATGCGTCACCAGGAACACGCGTAATCTGTGCTTCTTTTTTTTTTCTCGCATTATTTTTCCTTTCGAGATGCGCGTCATAGATGTAACTATAATACAATTTTATCTCCATATAGAAGGGAAGGTGCAAATATGGAATACGATTTTTTTTTGGGACATATTTTTTGTTATTAATGAATAGAATTAAGCCAAACTTTGGGAAAAGGTACTTTAGACAATCAGACACCACAATGTAAAAGCAAATGTGTAATTATCTAAAACATTTTTACAGAAAAAAAGTTTAAATGATAAACTGCAAAATGCCCACCTAAGAAAAGGTGGTGCAAATATGGAATACCTTAAATATCTAAGAAATAATGAAGTAACTTATGGTTTAATTGCGCCAGTCACAAATATACTCGTCTTTTTCGGCGCCTGCGCACTCATTATGAGCCCACATTGAGCACATTAAACATTGGACCCGTAATTCTTCCCTCTGATCAGCAGAAAATGCTCTCTTGCAAAGCATGCATTGAGCATTGTCCTCATTCGATTCCAATTGTCCCGAAATATTTTCTAAATCGTCGTCGTCGTAGTCAGAATCGTTAAGTTTTACATCTTTACTTGAATCATCAGATTCATCAGAAGAAACTGCATTTTTTGGACGTTTGATTTTGTACTTTGACTAGTTCCATTCCATATTACCGACAACCCATGTCATCAATATTTGAAGTTAGATCTAGCCTATCATAACAAAAAACTAAACAAATACAACGTCATCTTAAACTTTAGCTTATATACAGTGGCATCGTAACAAATATTTAAATAAAAGCACGCAAATGAAAAAATTATGCTTGCATATTCACTTACGTGTTAAAATTATCAGCATGCGAAATTCACATGTACAAACATGGTAAACCGAAACCATACTAAAACGGCGTGCGGCAGATCGCTACCAATGAAGGTCGCAAACATTCATAAATTTAGCCATTTTTCAACAGAAGGCGGCACTTAGTTTAGTCAAAACCGAGGTATTCCATATTACCAGCATATTTCATATTTGCACCTTCTCCTCTATGGAGACGATTTTTTTTTATTTCAGACGATTTTTCGGTTTTGATTTAATTCCTTTCTGATTAATTTTGTTGATATTTATGAATTTTTGGATGAATAATCTTTAGCTAGGAAAATGTACATTTTTTAAATAGGTAATAATTTGATTAAATATTTTTTAATTATTAGGCTGGTGCGTATGCAAAATGTCGGATTTTTAAATGAATATTAGCTGACCCGGCGAACTTCGTACCGCCTCAGAATCAATAAATGTTGTGCTAACTTAAAAATGAAATCACCTAGCGGTATGAAATATACTTTACGACCTATTCTCATACCTACCAAATAAACATAAAAATTTTCATAAAAATCGGTCGAGCCGTTTCGTAGGAGTGCGACCATAAACGCAGTGACACGAGATTTTTATATATGTATATAGAAGATAGAAAACTGCATATCTTTTTTCAAAAGCTGTTTATTTAATCAAAATATGCAAGTTCCCTTGTGGATACAGTTGGATTTGTTTCCACCAATGCTTTTAGCGTATCGTTTTTGAAAGACGTTTTGGATCTTCCGCGCGGATTATTTTGTAATGAAAAATCACCAGACCGAAATTTTTCAAATCAACGCTGCACTCTTCGATCGTTAACGGTATTCTCCCCAAACGCCTGATTTATATTGCGTGCAGCTTTTGCAGCATTATGACCAAGTTTATACTCGTATACAAAAATTACACGAATATCGGTTGAATTCATAACGGTATAAAATTCAAAATAAATAACAAAAGTGAACACTTTTGACAAAATTTTCTTTGTTGACATGTGATTCTGGCAATGGGCAGTGCGACTATAAACGAGGTTATGCCAAGAAAAAACAAAAGCATAACGAAAACAAGGAGACAACCGTTCACATATAAAGAAAAATCGACATTTCATACGCACCAACCTAATACAATGCATTGATTATCTTATTATTAATCTTAATTTTAACTTTCTCACTATTAAATTTATTTATATAATATTTTATTTATTGTTGGAACAGTATCGTCGAAAATCCAGAGAAGGTGGATTCGGTGTGAAATTCGGATAAAAATCTGGTGTAGGTGTGAAAGAAGGTGTGGATGATTTTTTGAAAAGCAGTGAAACGGCTCGATCGTGCGTTCGAGTTCCATCGATGTCAGGAAGTAATGTTAATGATAAAACCGAGGACTTTTATTGCACATCCACGCATCCTTGCCGCGTGTAGCCGGGGACACCGATACGACGCCAGTTACCGGGCATACAGGATAAACGAGCATGCGCCATTCGTTCCCTGCGCCCGCGACATGGCACGTAGGTAATATGCGCCCGTGCGACCGAGTAGTAAAACTGCAATAAAACCAGCCCATATATCGGTAGAGCTTGTATTCCGTGTACCCGAGATGCGGTACCCGAATTAACATCGTCATATCGGATGGGCATTTAGGAAACCAAAGAGAAAAAACATGTTTGTTTTAAACGGGATTTTTTAAACGTTCTATCTCGAAAAGCCACAAATAATACGTCACGATCATAATAATATATCGTGCTACGTGGCAATGGAATTTTGACTTTAAAGTGAATCGAATCAATATTACACAATTGTACATTTTGTGTTGCAATCGGTCGGCCCATTTTTCTATGTTTGAAAAGCAGTCGATCCTTTGTATCGATCCAACGTTATTTCTGTTAAAATGAACAGAAAGAATGTTAAATTAACACAAAGATTAGTTTATTTTAACATTCAAAAATGGGCGGTCCGATTCTAACAAAATTGTCAACCGTATATGACTACTTACATATCGCTCCTCTTTTATAGAAGAATATCACAACTCAAAAAATTATCAAATCAAAAGTTTAACAACCCAAGAATAAATCTCACATTACCAGCTCTAACTACAATACATTGTGGCATTAAACCATAATAAAAGTATTCCATTTGTCTACAGTGTTAAATTAATATCAGAAAGTAAACACAACGCTAAATCTTTAAACTTGACCCCCTAAAACCAATTTTCTACGATTTCTCAAAAACTGCGTTGAATTTCTTAATGAAACAAATTGAATATTATTCCTTATCGAATATTCGATTCGTTTCATTAAGAAATTCAACGTAGTTTTTGAGAAATCGTAGAAAATTGGTTTTACGGGGTCAAGTTTAGGGGTGATTTTCACCCCTTAAATGACCGAATTAGCACGTACAAAAAAATACGTGTCTAACGTTTTTTGTTATACTACAACATATCGCAAAATGAAGAAAATCGGTGAGGTACACCTCGAGTACTTTCCTTGTCAGTGTCCACCCGTGGGGTTCACATAGATATTTACGCCGTAATCACTAATTACCATACACCCTGCACCCTTAGCGTTTATCGGTCATAGTTGTCCAATCGTTTCCCACTACCCGCAACGTCACTTCGAATCCCAATGGCCCGCGCGATAGAGACCGGAGGTGCGGCACGCGCGTAAATTAATAAACGCCATCGGCGTCGCGCAGCTCCTTCGAGTCGCGCGGCGCTGCTGTGTATGGGTACGCTGCGGCTTCCCGTACGCGCATATACGTATGGAAAAACGGTGGTGGTAGGTAGCTCTCACGGCGTGAGTGCCTTTTACTGTCCCTAATTGATTTGTACGAGACATTCGGATAGCACGGACCGCGAGGATGCCGGCGCATTTCACGGTAACCATAATCGCCGACATTTTTCTCGGCGGGTCCCGTCGCTCGCGGCGTTCACTCGCGTCCCGGGAATTTCAGTTATTCGTGGTCGTACATCGGTACTATCGACGCGCGACAAGGCGGATCTCGCGATGGCTCTGGCTCGCCGAGCCGCGCGATGCAATCGTTCTCGAAGCTTTTTTTTTTTTTTTACGAGCGGTGTACAGCTGTAGAAGTTGGTCGGAGCGATTAACGGTGACGTCAAAGGTGAGGTTGACGAATTATTCAATTCGCTGGGTGTAACTATTTGTCGATGTACCAGACGCGGGAAATTGTACGTCTGGTTGTTCGATAACTTGCCGTATTTTTAAGTTATTTTAACGTTCCCGCGGCGTAATTGGAACACCTCGTTTCCCGATGTCTAATCTAAATTAATAAAAAATGCAGTTGAATCAACCAACTATTGCGTTGGCAACTGATTCTACCTCACTTGACTCGAATTACATTTTTAGCGAATTAATCATCGCTTCGTCGATTCGATTAAAAATATTATTCGAGTCAACTGAGAAGTTATGTATTTGGTAGATATAGGTAGGTACAAAACAAATATTTCAAATACATGCAACGAGTATTTAAAATATATTTCTGATACACCTATTTAAAATATATTTTGATGTGTGGTAAAAACATTTTAAATGCAGGGGAGGACGGTGTAATAACGGTCAGCGGGTAATGCCGGTCACCTGATTATCTGGAGTATAAAATGTCCGATAGTGATACTACGGGTGGAGAACTTTGAAAACATGACAGAGAGAAGCATCATATCACGTTACCGGCGCATTCTATTACATTTAATTGCGTCGCTTCAAGACACATTTATTTATTCGAAGTATTTCTGATGTAATTTCTTAGCCATACCTGATTGAAGTCAAAGAGTACCTATTTACTTTTTCTTCACGTCCGTTCGAGAATGCATTTCTTTAACATTAATACGTGTAATTCTAGTGCGGTGAAGGAATAAAAAAGACGTGTTCCGTTTAGAGATTAAGTTTCTCCAGAAGGCTCCATTTGGGGAAATGCCGGTCGTTTTGATGCCTCGTAATAGGAAAAGAGTTATCGAAAAAACAAGCTGGGCCAATGAATTATGTGTGTTCTGATTGGGACTTACAATTAGACTACAGAAGGCTACATACACGACAGATGCACTTCCAGATTGTGCTGATGCCGAAGTATTTTTTTTATTAATGTAATATCCAAAATAATAAGGTAATAATGTGTATTTCTTTAATTTTTCTTAGTCTCAATTGAATATTTCGTATATTTCCAAAGGAATACACAAAAATATATTTTCTCATTTACAGTAGAATGATGCATTGTGAAATGTTTGGCCTGTATTCCCCTATGGGTGGTGGAGTGCTGGTCGACGTTATATTTCGATTTTTTTTTTATTATAACTCAGAGAAATTATTTAATCTAAATACCAATACAAAATTCAGAAAATAGATGTTTTAAAGACTTATTACACTCGTTTGTCTTCAAATTTGGGGGAAAATTTACTGTGTTACATCTAATTCCGCTTAGGTGATCGGAATTCTTCCTCCCCTACAAGTAAAAAAGAATAAGTATATATAATTCTTATTTAATCAAAATATATTTAAAGAGAGATATTTTTTGGCTTCACGAGAAAATTGGATATATATTTTTGTTAATATACTCAAAAAATTGATTTAAAATAGGTATATAAAAATATATCTTAAGAGTACCTACTATCGAAGCATACGAAAAGCATGGCAAACACATATATATCAGAGATATTTTTTTATATCTCAAATATATAACTTTCCCGCAACTTTTAAATAAACTTTTCTCTCAGGGCACACATTTTTTTTTTTCAGTGCTCCATGGATAGAAACCTCTATTACCAATATCTCCGCGAACCAAGACATCGCGTCTCGCATAGATATAGGCAAAGTTCTCACACGCGCGCGCGCGCGTCCCATCTCTCGATCCCGTTATCCGCGCGAGGAGGAGTGCTGCCGCAGCTGCGCGCAACAGCTATCTCGTTTGCAAAACGGCGATCATTCTCCCATGAAATCTTCGCTTTGCTACCAGCGATGTAATACGGCCGGTGGTCGCGCGAGCCAGCGACGGCGTCGAGTTTGAAATCGATTCGAAATGCGTCGTCGGTTGGCGCGCGGGCACATCGCATCGTCGCCCGCGGCCTATCTCATCTCCGCGGGCGATTTTCACGATGAGTCGTGGATATTCGCGAGGAGAGCGGATACCCACTTCGCACTCGGATACTCTGCCTGGGTATTCGTTACCCATGAGAGATGAGAAAAGGGGGGGGGGGGGGGGGGGGAGGAGAGAGAGAGAGAGAGAGAGAGAGAGAGAGAGAGAGAGAGAGAGAGAGAGAGAGAGAGAGAGAGAGAGAGAGAGAGAGAGAGAGAGAGAGAGAGAGAGAGAGAGAGAGAGAGAGAGAGAGAGAGAGAGAGAGAGAGAGAGAGAGAGAGAGAGAGAGAGAGAGAGAGAGAGAGAGAGAGAGAGAGAGAGAGAGAGAGAGAGAGAGAGAGAGAGAGAGAGAGAGAGAGAGAGAGAGAGAGAGAGAGAGAGAGAGAGAGAGAGAGAGAGAGAGAGAGAGAGAGAGAGAGAGAGAGAGAGAGAGAGAGAGAGAGAGAGAGAGAGAGAGAGAGAGAGAGAGAGAGAGAGAGAGAGAGAGAGAGAGAGAGAGAGAGAGAGAGAGAGAGAGAGAGAGAGAGAGAGAGAGAGAGAGAGAGAGAGAGAGAGAGAGAGAGAGAGAGAGAGAGAGAGAGAGAGAGAGAGAGAGAGAGAGAGAGAGAGAGAGAGAGAGAGAGAGAGAGAGAGAGAGAGAGAGAGAGAGAGAGAGAGAGAGAGAGAGAGTCGAACCGCGCGATCTTCTTGTCGACTCAAGTGCTGTAACCCGCACTCGTGCTCGTGCCGTTCGCTCGGTGCTGCTGCGAAAACGTATTAGTCCGGGAGCCAGCAACGTTTTTCTTACGTCATAGAGAACAGGGCTAGAATTTTTATGATAAGCTCCTCGTAACGTGTGAACAAAGGAATGACTGGTCTGGCAGCGCTCCGAGGGTGGTTTTGGCAACAATATAATTTTCAAAATGAAAAAAAAAATGGAAGTTACGTCATGTATAACAGGGCTAAAATTTTTATGAGGGCTTCGTTACAATGCATAAAGACGAGATAGTAAAGTCTGGCACTCTTCCGAGGGTGGAAAGTGGGTGACAGAAGGGGTTGAAGTAGCTCCACATAAAGTCGTCTCACTCCCACTCAAGTGCGCGCATAACCTATCTCACTCGCACTCAAGTGCGCGCATAAGACTATCTCACTCGCAGTCAGGGGCAAGGTTTTTCTGACCTGGCAGGGTGTTTCCACTAGAATTTCGGTCTGGCATCGATAATTTCACTTATGGAGTAAGGGCCGATTCCATCAACTCTGATTAAATGCTTGATTACCTAATCACGATTATATTTAATCGGCGTTCTAATCATGATTAACTGCACAATTCGTTCCACCATGAATTTTTAACCCCCGATTATCTAATCATATACCCTCTTCGCAATAAGTTTTGGTTTTGTTGTAACGGTGATTCTGATTGGTTCATCAACGGAACTTGTAATGAAGTAGGAGGAAAACTTGACGTGATCAACTGACGCGCTGCAAGCCGAGCTCAGTGAGCTGCCGAAATCTCCAACAGAATTTAAAAAGGAACCTATAAAAGGAAATAATACCGGAGAGCAAGCAGTTGTACTCTGGGTGCAATAGCGTGGTTTCTGAAATGTGCACTCCCTTTATTTAGTAAAGATATAGAAAATTCTACGCGATTTTTAACGTAGCATGATAATGTTGCGATATTTTAAAATAGATTATATATTATTTAAGAAGTAATTTATCTTTCTGTAGCGTGTTTCAAATTATGTACAATTTCCAGAAGCAAAGCTTCAACACTGTCTTTCGATAACCGAAAACGCGTAATGAAATCCAAATCATCGAAAGTTTGGAAATAATTAATTCGTTCCTTAATTAAATGTGTACTTCTATTAATTTCGATACCATTTTCATCATCAGATGATGATAAAATATCGTCGTAAAATAAATTCATGTCCGGTATAGTATTGCACAGCAGTGAGACTTCGACTTTCAGGTTATGTTGATCCACATTAATCACTAATTAAATTCCTAACCGGCCAAAAATGGCCGATTAAGTTCAACGGCGATTATCTCACTTTATTCATGGTTTAACAAATGGTGGAACGCAAGAACTTGATTAAATTAAGCTAATCGGAAATTAACAATTTAATCAGAGTTGGTGGTTTCGGCCCTAAGAGCTGCTCCAGACTGCCCCGTTTACAGGAAAATAATCAGTCTGAGTTTTTGACATATTATTCGAAATACCTGCCAAAAGTGAAATTATTAATCCACCAAAATTTCGGTCTGGTATTAATAATTTCACTTTTGGCAGGTGTTTCGAATAATATGTCAAAAACTCAGACTGATTATTTTACTGTAAACGGGGCAGTCTGGAGTAGCTCTTACTCCATGAAAGTGAAATTATGGATGCCAGACCGAAATTCTAGTGGAAACACCCTGCCATGTCAGAAAAACCGTGCCCCTGACTGCGAGTGAGATAGTCTTATGCGCGCACTTGAGTGCGAGTGAGATAGGTTATGCGCGCACTTGAATGGGAGTGAGATAGTCTTATGCGCGCACTTGAGTGCGAGTGAGACGACTTTATGTGGAGCTCTTCAACCCCTTCTGTCACCCACTTTCCACCCTCGGAAGAGTGCCAGACTTTACTATCTCGTCTTTATGCATTGTAACGAAGCCCTCATAAAAATTTCAGCCCTGTTATACATGACGTAACTTCTATTTTTTTTTTAATTTTGAAAATTATATTGTTGCCAAAACCACCCTCGGAGCGCTGCCAGACCAGTCATTCCTTTGTTCACACGTTACCAGGACCTCATTATAAAAATTCTAGCCCTGTTCTCTATGACGTAACGAAAACCGTTGCTGGCTCCCGGACTATATATAGCGGAGGAATCTTTCGTTGAAACGACGAGGGACGACGAAAGTCCCGATAGGCATAATACGTTCCTCTTAATTCTCCTTGAAGCCATTTGAGAAGCGAGGCTTCAACGTACACGTACTCTCTCGTATATACGCACGTATAATACGTACACTCTCTCTCTCTCTCTCTCTCTGGGAAAGATAACTTGGTCAATTTAATCAAAATCCTGGAGACGACCAAACCACTTATTGTTAGTAAAATATGGATCTTTTCCGTCTGTTTGATTAAACTGACTATTCTTTGGTTAGAATAACTACAGACACGTAGTCAGAGTAACTAAAGATGTAGTTTGATGATCGAAATATTTGGTTCAACTTGGCAGCATTTTTATCAGAATACCTAAACTCGTTTAACCAAATGCGTTTTGTCATTTTAGCCAAGCTATTTGCCTCAGTGTAGATATTGTCGGCGGCTACATACCTATATGATTCGTGCTATGCTGAGAGAAAGACTTGCATACCAGATTCAAGAGACTGTGTTTAATTAGGTGAGCCTTCGGCGAGCCTCGTCCTCCCACCATACCTCGTGCTACGGCCTAAACACAGTCTTAAAAATCCGAGGAATTCAGCCGAATGACATATACTATTTTTTCTCACGAATGCCCATTTCCCAAAACAAAACAAACAGAAGTATACACGGCTCATTTCACGCTGCGTTTATCAGTTTGGAAAAAGGACCCACTTCGGACTAAGCAATCTTTGAACAGCCTGCGGACTCCCGGTCAGTGTCACGCGGGAAAAACGCCATCTTACGGTCTAAAATAGGTTGAAAAAGGCCTCGAAATGGGCATGAATGAGGAAAAACTCTTTTAGATCTTTGACTATTGCCCCCTCGATATTATAACTTGCACTTTATACACCTAGTTTTTAATAAGGAATCTCCCATTTCCCGTTGTCGCGATCATTATGGGACACCCTGTATTTCGCTAAAGTAGAGACTCTTTTCGTACTTATAGTAAAATACATTTTTTAGCTGACGCAAACTTTGTTGTTACAACAAATATTTTTTCTGTAATAGCATAGCTACTCATAGGTTAGGTCCCAATGAGGGTCTGTTGTCGAGATTCCCATGTAAAGAATGCATTAACCCGCTGAGGGCCATCTCCTTATATGAATTAGTCCCCTTAGATAGCGGTAAATCCATAAATACAAAGGCCTACTATGCGTTACTACATACATACGGGGTAGCCCCCAGGGGGTTAAGAATCCCTTAAAAAAAATATTATAAAAGCTCCGGTCGGGCTCAGCATTGAAAATCATAATAGATACTTCCATATTTGCGCCCTATGGGGGCCCGTTGATGAAATAATAGTGTGTCCATACTGATACTCAGCAAGGCTTAAGTATTTCATCACTCCAAGACGATGTAACCAAATAGTAACATATATAAGGAATTAATAATTGCCAAATTTTTGTACACGCTGCAAGTAATTTGATGTGGAAAAAAATCACTACACGATTTCCAAGAATACTTGGTAATTCCGTGGTCAAGGCGTCGATCTCCTACGTACAGAGTACCCGATTACAAATACACGAGAACCCAGCTATATGTAATTCCATAGATGGCGAAATAATGAGAGTCGTGCTTTACATTCGTTGATGTATTGTTTATTTATTCGTAAAGTCAATCATTGCACAAGTGCAAATTATTTAGCACGTGAACCAACGATTTCCCCGTGGTTAACATTTACTCTTTGTCAACTAAATCATCGATGGGTAATATCGCGACGATATATAAGCAGTGTGAGAACGTAGCGATTCAGGATGCTTATAGTAGCGTTGCTAGTAAGAGAAAATTCCACGAAGGGGATGAAGTATTTTGTTTTCTTGGTGCTACTGTTGGCAATCGGGATGGTCGACGAGACCAGTGCGCAGATATGCTCTCGTCCTAAGAACAAAAGGATGTGTCCTAAAGGCTACGTTTGCGTCCAACAAACCAATGGTCCTTTCCCAGGATTTCCGGGAGTCCCGATATGCGTAAAGGGTCCTCGTTAACAAGATGCGCAGTTTTGTTTCGAGATTTGGATATATGCACTTAATTATATCCTGACTATGGAGTGTAATCGCAATGTTTCATTCTAACTAAGATTTTCTACATTTTTAAGTGCACAATAAAATGTTAACTCCTGTAACGTCTTTTGACAATTCTTTAACTTTCCTACAATCCCGTCAAGCGATGTACCTGATTTATAAATCTCCTTATCATCAATAAGTGTTGAATATATGGGCGATATACTGATAAGAAAGTACGACTGCGGTAATTGGATTTAATTACTCGAAAACGTTAATGTTCTTTATTTCTCATACCAAACGTCGTAAAATTCGTTCCATGAGATGATTCAATAATGATAAAACTGTAACGAACATACCTTCTTGGATCATGACTCGTAATAGAGTTGAACAAAAGCAGTATTTCCTTTCTTTGTTCATTTTTTTGCTTTGCAATAGCTTCTTGGCGATCGATTTCTTCTCTCATCATAATGTACGATTTGGCATATGCATTGTTTTTCAATAAGTAGTTATGGATAATTTCGATATCCTTTGGATCGGCTTTAAGCTTATTTTGACGGATTGCAAGCGCATCATTCATGTCAATGAAGAACAATTGTTCACCGTGAGGCTGACACTTATCGTTTGGCATAGCAGCAGTATCCAAATTACGATAAATTTGATCGGAAATAAGAAAACAATACGGCCCGTTTATTCGAAACTCATATTGCTTAATGGATAACGTTGCCATTGCAAAATTGCCATTAATGGCGCGTATGTTGTTGACAAAACTTGATTTCCTCTGCATAAATAGCTGCTTCTCAGTACCTCGGGATATGATTTTCCAATTGGTTCTAAATCAATATCTCCGTATCTGCAACAATCAGAGAATTCTTATTGCCCGCACGTTCTTCTGCGAAGTGCAGCGATTTACAATGTGAACTCTCGCAATATCAAAGTCGCTTAACTTAAACCTTAAAACGCGTGCATGATAATGCGCCTGCATATAAAGTAGTGGCTTGTCGTTCGTTTTTTTTTTATCTCTTTCAGACTACTTTTATCTCTTCTTTTCTTTATATTCAGGATCATCTTTTATTGCAGCAAGTCTCTTCCGAGATTAGCTTCATATTCTTTTTGCAGCGCTAGGCTCGATACTATGAGTTCAGAACTTAGTTGATTTAATAATCAACTATCTGCGTAAACAGTGACTATCAACTACGCTGATTCTAAATCAGACATCTGAAATTTCAAACAATAACATTAGAAGCCGGACTCTGACATTTAATTTTAAAATTCTATGCTTTCACTCGAAAAAGCTGATTTCTCACTCGAAACTTTGAACGTCAGATTCGAAGTCAGCGCCACTGAAAACTAACATGTACGCGAAAACCGATCATAATCCATGTGCACTTTATACCATTTTCGAGTACCATTTTTCAGCACGATCTACGCTAAATTAAAAATATCGAAAATTCAGGTCAGAATCTGGAAATTGCGGGAAATCAGAGTTACCACGTTGTAGCCCGTGGTCGATTTGCTATATTGATTTTGTCAGAATTCCGAAATTCTTACAAAAAGCGTTACGTACACGGCTTCAAAGATTTCGTTACGTACATAGCATCACAGCGCTTTAGTAAGTGGAGATTCCGGACGTACGATATCTTATCATTTCTCCAGTCCTTCCATAAATGGCGAAGTAATGTGAGTCGTGCTTTACATTCGTTGATGTAATTGTTTATTTATTCGTAAAATCAATCATGGCACAGGTGCAAATTATTTACCACGTGAACCGACGATTTCCCCGGCGTTAACATTAATTACCCTTTGTCAAATAAATCATAAATGGGCAATATCGCGACGATATATAAGCAGTGCGAGAACGTAGCGATTCAGAATGCTTAGCCAACCTTACATTAGCGTTGCTAGTAAAAGAAAATTCCACGGAGGATGAAGTACTTTGTTTTCTTTGTGCTACTATTGGCGATCTGGATGATGGACGAGACCAGTGGGCAGATGTGCTCTCCTGATCAGAGCAAAAGGACGTGTCCTGAAGGTTACGTTTGCGTCCAACCACCCCCCGGTCCTCTCCCAGGAATGCCGCGAGCCCCGGTATGCGTAAAGGGTCCTGATTAACAAGATGCGCAGTTTTGTTTCGAGATTTGGATATATGTATGCACATACGAATCCTAACTATGGAGTGTAATCGCAATGTATCATTCTAACTAAGATTTTCTACATTTTTAAGTGCATAATAAAATGTTAACTCCTGTAACGTCTTTTGACAATTCTTTAACTTTCCTACAATCCCGTCAAGCGATGTACCTGATTTATAAATCTCCTTATCATCAATAAGTGTTGAATATGGGCGATATACTGATAAGAAAGTACGACTGCGGTAATTGGATTTAATTACTCCAAAATGTTAATGTTCTCTATTTCTCATACCAAGCATCGTACAATTCGTTCTCTGAGATGATTCAATATCTAATGATAAAACTGAAACGAATATAAGCTTTATTACGCATCTCGAAGTGCAGAGAATCTTACGTAAGCCGAAATTTGACAATTATACTTCAGCGTTAGGGATGCATTGCAATTTTTAAAGACCATCTTTTCTTCTGGCTGCAGATCATCATCGGCTAAGGTACAATTAATCCGACAATATGTACGAAAGAAATTAGATTTCATTATTTCGATATTTGAATTTGCCTTCTACCTTGTTTAATAAATAAAGAAATGCGAATGTCTGACTATACATTGCACAAGCCGTCACACATTCGTCACTATCGATAGATCGCGGGAAGGTTCAAGAAACTCGGTAGAGTTTCGCGCCAAATACTCTTGAGCAGCGCGTAACTCTTAGGCCGTGTTCTCACCAAAGGAACTAGCAACGGCAACGCGACGGCAACGTGACGGCAACGCGACGCGGCGAATTGGTGTATTTAAATATATGTATTTCCACTGAATTGAAATCAACGCAACTTCAAAACGCAACTATATAGTTAGCAACCGTAGTGGAGCAACTGTGCAAGCTGCGTCGCAGTCGGTAGTCTCTTTCAAATTTTCACAGAAAATTGCCGAAGAAGCTGCGATAACCGCTAAATTTGTGGGTCTAGTGGAACTATACCCCTGTCTATATGACACAACACATACAAATTACTCCCGCGTGAACGTCAAGGAGAGAGCGTGGGTGGAAATGTAAAAAAAAAAATTGGAGACACAGGTAAATTATTTATTGCAATAATTTTTTATACAATTTTATTCCATGGTATAGTATGGCTCCAGCTGGTGTCATAAAATACTCACACAGTATTTCTCGCATTCTTTGCGCGTCTGAATAATTTCGTATTTTTGATGCTGGTATATTATCAATTATTATTTTATTAATTCGATAATCTCGACCGAGATTATTGATTCGACTAGTAGCTGATCCTGATCCGCATCAAATTCATTGAAACTGACGTTCAAAGAACAACAGAGCAACTGCAATCCAACTAGTGGTTGCGTTGCGGTCGCGTTGCCGTTGCTAGTTGCTTTGGTGACCACCCGGCCTAATATCTTCACTCTAAGAAGTTATTCGTGAAATTATTTACACACTCATGAGAAAGTACACTGGATCTTGTATCCACTGTAATAATTCACACGTTTCACAGTGCTATTGAGATGATACTGTGCATATTTAAATGTTTCAGAAATGACAGTCTCTCAGTTACATTACCAGTTCGTGGTCTTCGTCTACGAACCTTCGCACCACACGTGTGAATTAGTCATTATTACGCAAGATGGAGAACTGTCCAACACTTTTTGATATTTGTATATCACTCTGTTTGGTGGACACTAATGCATTGTGGCGCCCCAACTACGCAAACATCACGTTGACGACGGACGACGCTACGGACCAACTCCGTACATCCATTATTGACGAACCCTCGACGGAACATAAGATTATATACTTAATTCATATCTACATATATATTCTTTTAATTACATGTGTATGTCAATGAAACATCACTTAACTGTAAGATAATAAAAAAAAAAGTTTAAATATGTAGAGAAACGATAAAACTTAATATTTATTGTTAATCTTGAGGTTCCATCAATGATGTAAAACTTTAGTACGTCACGAAGACAAACAGTTTTATCATATGATAATCCTAATAGCTCTTTATAGAAATAACATTCCCCTGAATAGCATTACATACTTCTCTAATTAACCTGCATACTAGATAATAAGTACGTATTTTCGTACAATTAAACTTTTCAAACGAAATGTTTTCACTACTGGAACCCACGCTTCGAGCACGTGCTTACGACTAGGTATTACATGTTTTACGAGCAGTCACTTTTTTAAGTCTGATGTCCCGATAATAACTAAATTGTCACAGTTCTTCTTTTTGACAATAATATTTAGTAATGTTATTTTTTGTATTTAGTGCAAATAATTAATTTCGCGAATTTTTCCTTTTTTTCGAAGATACGGATTAACTTTTTTTTTTGCTAAGACTAATAAGTGATTAACGCAATAGTATTTGGCGGAGTTCTTTTACGCCAAAGATGTTTTTGGGGTATTAAAAGACAGTGCATATATATGTCGTATATTTAATCAGACATAAAAAGATTAAGGATTAACTTAAAACCAGTATAACGAAGTTAGAACGAATTTTATTATTCTCTTCAAAGTAAACTCTCTTATGAAATAACATTTCACAACTATTCTCTATGTTATGGTTTCGATAGTGCTGGATTCTACGAAAAATCCCCTTGGATGGGAACGCAGGTCGGGCTCAGTGGGGGACGTTCGCCATTGACTGTCTTACGAAGTTGTTGCATGATGCACTTCCGGCCAGGGAGACAAATGACGCCGCGACAGCCTGTTTCGATCTCGCTGGTCCCGCTGACCATCCAAATTGCCAGCAGCAGCAGCAAAGACAAGACGAAGAATTTCATTTTCCGTCAAGTTTTTCCCGACGAGTGACGATTCGATGTGCTGGAACACGAATATATGTCATTAGCACTAATCATTATATCATATAGGTACCAATACCACGCGATCGACTGCTTATTTTATTAAGCAATAGCGACTGTCATATGTATCGATTAGCAAGTAATCGGACATACAACCGTTTGGATATCCATGTAATTGGCATGATCGAATGTGTGTTATCTAATGTTTGCACACCGAAAGAAAATAGTTCTGTTGAACTAACAAACTCTGAGTTGCCGGGACTGTATTTGACGATCCAACAAGATATTTTTAGCTACTGTGGAAAATTTGATTGTACCCGTAGCAGTTCGGTTGAATTCAGTTAAGCAACTGCTATTCGCCAATGATGATCTTGTCAGTTTAGCAACATATTTCGTTAAAGTAGCTGACACAAATGTAGTTATCATAGCAAATATATCAGCTAACGGTATACTCGCAGGTTAGATCCCCACGAGGGTCTGTCGTCTACATTCGTATGTAGAAAATACCTTAAGAATCTCGAAAAAATTATTACAAAAGCCCTGAACGTGCTTAGCTGTGAAATCCATAGTAGGAACTTCCACATTTGCATCCTATGAAGGCCCATAGATGGAATAACCACGTTTCCATACCAATATTTAACGAGGCTCAAGTATCTAATCATTTCAAGGCAACGTAACAGGAATAACAATAGTAATGTGGAATTAACAATTAACAAATTTTTATACATACCGCGAGTTATTTGATGTGTGATGAAATCATTACAAATTTCAAGAGACTTAGTAGCTCCGTGGTCAATGCTTCGATCTGCTATAAGCATCCAGGATCAAATCCCCGAAAACTTAACTAACAATAAACATGATACGGACAACTCTGGACGTAGGTTCATGTCTAATTATTTCGCTAGTCCTTCCATGGATGGCGAAATAATGGAAGTCCTACCGTACATTGTTGATGTAATTGTTGTGAATTATTTACCGCATCTGCCGACAATTTTGCTAATATTAACATTAACTTTTTCTCAAATAATTCATCGATGGGTAATATCGCAACGATATATCATATTATATAGGTATAAGCAGTGCGAGAAAACGTGGCGGTTTAAAACACATGGGGTACACCTTATAGTATCGCGCGCGTTATTGGTAAGAGAAAATCCCTCAAAATACATCAATAATATAAAAAGTTCGTCAAGGACTATTATTATATATTATTCAGCGACGAGACACACTTTCATTCAGACGGCTATGTAAATAAGAAAAACTGCCGTTATACTGGTCCCCTGTGAAAACCATAAGGAGCAGCATCAAAGACCACTGCGCTCTCCCAAAGTGACGCTATGGGCTGCAATGAGCGCCTCTGGAATTATTGGCCCTTATTTTTTCCAAAATGCTAACGGTGCTGCAATTACGGTTACTTCTCTTCGATACAGAGACATGTTGAACAAATTTCTGAGACCAGAGCTAGATAATCTTGCTGGATTCAATGAGAACACTTGGTTTCAATAAGATGGCGCCACCTCATATACTGCAAACCTTTCGATGGAAGTCGTCAGGGCTATTTTCCAGGTAAGAGTTATCTCTATACGGGGGGATATTAACTGGCCACCCAGAAGTTCCGCTTTAACCCCCATGGATTTATTTCTGTGGGTTTATCTTAAGGGGGACTTACACCTTGTTGGTTTTAAAAAATCGAATTTTTTAAAATTTCATTTTCCTAATCTAAAGAGTCTTAGGAATGAGCCTGTAGAAGGGTTTGTCAGATTTCTCTCTAGTTCGAGAGTTATGTCGTTAAACACGACGGCGCACGTTCGATCCGTGCGCTCGTGGGTCGCGCCAGCGTGTCCATGCTTGTTCTTAGGAAATGATTCATCATGTCATTCAGTGTCAGTTCGACAGCTCTTTGCGTTGCGAACATCTCGACTACTGCGCTATTCCAGTTTATCGTTTCCAGTGCGTTATTTAACAATTTTTTGAGATTTTTTAATTGTAAAATGGGCCGTAAAGGGTCACGTGAATGTGATTACCGGAAGTCTCGACCTAAAAAACGCAAGCCATCGAATCCAAAAATTGTTGAAGAAGACAAGACGTACGTCAGCACATCAGCGCAGAAGCTCAAGGACAAGCATCTTCTAGAATCCCCGATCACACCTGGATTCGCTTATTGCATCCTAGAGTTTGTCTCAGTTTTTACTGCAATCTCTCAATTCGTTGTTTGCAAAGAGTGTCACGGTAACGTCAACTTTTCGCAAACGTGCAAACAAGGTCTCGGATTCAAACTTTTAATGAAATGCAACTGTGCAGAAAACTCCGTCAATTCATGCCCAAAAATACAGAATAAAGCTTTCGAAATAAACCGCCGAATAATTTTTGTGTTCCGTTTACTTGGAATTGGCATGCAAGGAGTAAATAAATTTTGCAAATTGATGGATCTTTGCAGTGGACTTGGAACCAAGGCTTATTATGACATTCTCGAAAATATTAATATCGCAGTGTCTTCGGTCTATGATGTAGTTTTGCGGAAAGCCATCGACGAGGAAAAAGAATTGAATGTATCAAATGGAAAAATAGAAAATCATTTTATAGTGTCAGGAGATGGTACGTGGAAAAAGAGAGGTTTTTCATCATTGTTCGGAGTATGCACACTCATTGGATATTATAGCAGGAAAGTCGTTGATTCGATAGTGAAATCTAATTTTTGCCAATCCTGTGAAAACCATAAGCACTTGAAAGAGAAAGATATCGCTGAATTTTATGCATGGTCCGAAAATCATACAGAAAATTGCACCACTAACCACTCGGGAAGCGCTGGAAAAATGGAAATCGATGGAATCACCGAGATGTTCAAGCGCTCAGAGGAAAAACATGGCGTGAAATATATAACCTATGTGGGGGACGGAGACAGCAAGACGTTTAAAGGAATCCTTTCTTCTAATCCTTATACCAATGTGATCGTGAAGAAAAAAGAATACGTAGGACACATAGAAAAAAGGATGGGAACACGTCTACGGAATGCCAAAAAGAATAATAAAGAAATTGGTGGAAAAGGGAAAGGGAAATTAACGGATAAAGTCATCGGGGAGTTGACA
Source organism: Xiphydria camelus (assembly GCA_963678675.1). NCBI lineage: Eukaryota > Metazoa > Arthropoda > Insecta > Hymenoptera > Xiphydriidae > Xiphydria > Xiphydria camelus. The sequence continues at coordinate 13,261,210 of OY783201.1, forward strand.
AAATTCTATGGCCTTGCGATTCGAAGAAACTCGGATTCTGTCACAAGAATGAAAGATGCGATTTTCGCGTCGTTGCATCATTGCAGCTCGTCGGATGAAAATCCAAACCACGCACTATGCCCACCTGGTCCGGACAGTTGGTGTAAGTGGCGTCAAGCGGAGGCGAACGGCTCTTTAGCGACTTTTAAACATAGTCGGGATCCCCTGAATCCTTCAGTTTTAAAAGTCGTAACCCCAATTTACGCAGATTTATCATCAGATAATTTGCTAGAACGATGTTTAGGAGCTCACACTCAAAACAGCAATGAGTCTTTGAATAGTTGCATTTGGTTGATCGCGCCTAAACATTTGCATTCCGGGAAAAGTGTGGTTGAAATCGCAACTCAATTGGCCGTTATAACATTCAATGAAGGACAGAAGGGAATATTGAAAGTAATGGACACCTTGGGGATAACATTGGGGCTGCAAACGGAGGCGTGCGCCACTCAACTAGACGCGTTACGAATCGATCGTGCCGAGAGAAAGATGAGCGACGCGGCGAAACGAGCTAGAATTCATCAAAGAGAAGAGCAGGTGGCCCATCGTGAATTTCTCCTCGATCAGGAAGGCGAACTGTACGGACCAGGCATTGCAGATTAATCGTAAGTCCCATGATTCACATGTTATAATGTTCTAAAACTTCAAACGCGTTTTCCCAAAAGTTTCATTTTTCAAACTGGTGTGCACGATTACGGGAGAACAACTGAACGTATCACGATAAATTTTTTTTTTAAATTTACAGGAAACACTTGGCAAGGTCCCGATCGTTTATTTTTGGAAAATTTCATTTTGCTGATTTTTGACAGCTTCAAGTAGGACGAGAAACGTAGTAAAAAAATTACTTTCTTGGAAAAATGTCCGCCATTTTATGCAAAATTGAAATTTTAAAAAAGTGAACGATCGGGACCTTGCTAATGTAACAACAATTAAAAGTTTTATTGGTTTTTTTATTTCAGTTAACTAGGGCGGACCCAATCCTACACACCGTTTGACCTTTCGCTTTTATCAGGAACGCCGTCAAAGTCATCTCCAGGACTTCGAAGTCAACATTGACATGTAAAAAAAATCATGCGTGAAATTCAATCGATGTACAATAACATAAAAAAAGTTTTGTATAGAAATCTTCTCTAGTTTCTTTACAATAAATTCTTGAAAATTGGCTCCAAAATTGGCCTACAAGGTGTAAGTCCCCCTTAAAGAAACGGCATACAGTATAACACCAAGAAATTTGAATCAGTTGAGGCAAGGAATCCGTGCAGAAAATCAGAATATAACTCTAGACCCCCCTGTCGACAAGTTATCGCACATTTCCGGTTCTGTCTTATAAAATGGTTCTTTTCTGGTTCTTTTTCAATAAATAATTGTCCATGTTTTAGTTGTAAAATAAAATTTATTTCACACTAATAACTTTTTTATTAACCGAGTTACACCGTATTGAAAAGAGGAAAACATTTTGGGACACCCTGTATATTTCTTAATTACAACAAAATCTTTTTCTCAGTGTAAGCTATACCTTGTTTCTCGCACGACGTGCCGGATATGAGCAGCAGGTAAAGTTGAATCGTGATTGGCTAACTGAAATTGTTTCCTATTTGAACAACATCCATTCCACGACATTGTTTCATTAGAATTATGCCCTAGATTTCAACATGGAATTCATCATCAACCGGTGGTCTTTTGGATCTGGGACACCCTGTATAGAGTTACGTCTTGACCTTACCGGAACCTTGGTTCAGGTGGATTCTTCGTCACTCAAGCCTGGGTGCAGATCGGCCTTATTACGACAGGTGAGCCTTTGATTGACGGACGAGATGGATATATGATACATTTAGGTACTGCCAGCGGGACAACGCATAAAGCGACAATTCGGGTCGTCGTCCTGACTGGTTACGCTGACTAACCAGATTGTCAACAGGAGAAAAGAGATGATAACGAATTTCATTTTCCGTTGAGTTTTCCCCGGCGATGAGTGACGATGCGAAGTGACGGAATACGAATATACATATATCGTACTAGTGCGTCTCTCGCTGTCTTATATATAATACTTATATCAATGCCACGTTGCTGACTGCTTATATTAAATAAGCAACGGTGACTGGCACACACGTATCGATTGGCGTGTAGTCGTACACACAGCCATTCGGGTGTCTGCGTATTTCAATAAAGTAATTAACACGGTCGAATTTGCGTCATCTAATGTTTCCACAGGGAAAATACAGTTCTATTGAATTAGTGAACTCAAACAGTGTTACTAGCACTGTGTTTGCCATTTCAACAAAATATTTAGCTATTGTGGAAAATTTTGTTTTCACCCATAGCAGTTCGGCTGAATGGGAAAGTTGCATGATTTTTTTAAATTTTATTTTCTGGTTCTACATATTATTCTTCTCTCTGATAAGAGAAACAATATTTGAACAAAATTTGGTGTGTGCTCTGTTTCGGCATAAAAAGTTAAAAAAAATAAGATTCGTGATACGCGTCTCTGTTCGTGAGCAATGACACTGAGCATCAGCCAATGAGCAGATAGCCCAAGTGATTCTCATTCTACAGCTGTGCAGTTTAAATAGTTGTAAAATTTGCCACATCTCAGTAAGACATTATACTCGACACATCGAAATGAAACAGTCATGACGCGCTTTTACGAATCATGTATCTCGGGGGGGCCAATTTGAAATGTCCTGTCAAGATTGTTGCTTCTACGATGTTGCTCTTTAATTTTTTTACTGCAAGCCGAAATTAAATCTAAATTTTCATAATTTTGTTAGTTACGAGGTCCTGCCTTTCAGCCCTCGATTTGCGCCCTATGAGGGTCCATCGATGCTATAACCATCATGTTTCTACGATATATTAATACTCAACGAGACTCAAGTATCTGTTCATTCTGAGATAATGTAACCAGATAGTATAACAATAGTAATTAATATAGAATTAAGAACTGAGCCATTTTTATAGACACTGCAAGTTATTTGATATGAAATAAAGTCACTACATATTTTTTAAGAGTACTAACAATAAGCAGCTCCATGGTCGAGACTTCGTCTTCTTCATAGAGCACCTGGCCTCAAATCCCCGAGAACCTAACTACGACACTGACAACTCTGGATGTACATCTTATGATTTCGTCAATCCTTTTATGGATGGCGAACTAATAGGAGCCCTTATAGTTATGAGTATTACTACTCTTAGCTTCCAGGTGGTAACCGCATCCAAAAGTATTATTTTACTAACGTTCGCAAACATTGCACTTTGCTTGATCAGAGCTGCTGACCTTCTGATAACAGCGAAAAGAAAAAAAATCACGGTGGCCAACCCTGACTCTACAAATGGTCCAATCTTGACGACAAGCACCAGGACCAAATCGCATCACTCCGCAGCCAAACGGTTTATCAAATTGAATATTACCCCCTGTGTTTATTTCTAAAGGATAACCATATGACACACTTATTTGCTTACCTCGACGATTGCATGTTTTAGCTTCAAGTTCTGATACCGTATTCGCTGATACTGGAAAACTTTTTTCGCCTTTCCTAAGCCACTGACAATGAGTACACAACACGTTTTACTTTCACGCTTCAAACTCGGTGTTGCCACGAAAAGTTTGCTGTTACCAATAGAAGTTTTACCACGCTTGCAAATAGTGGAAACTAGTTTTATAAGCTAAAATATCGCAAATGGCTGACCTAGACGACAGGCCGACCCTGACGAAATTCCCTTACATTTTTCAGTACTACAACTTATTTGAAATGATGTACGATTTTTCTCTGGGTGTACAGATCATAATCGGTTAAAATACAATAATTTCGAAAGTACGTACAAACAAAAAATAGATTTCGTTATTTCCATATTTGAATTTGCTTTCTTCCTTGGTGAAAAAATGAAGAAACGCGAACGCGCAACTATACATTGCATAAACCGTCACACATTCGTCACTTATCGATACACTCCACGAAGGGAAGATCAAAAAACTTACAGTTAGTAGTTTTGCGTCAAATACTCTTGCGTATAGCGCGAAGCGCTCTGCGCGGGGTATATTTACAGAAAAATGCACTACAGCAAATAATGAAACACTAATATCTTCATTCTAAGAAGTTATTCATGAAAGTACACCGGTTCTCTTGTATTCGCCGTAATTATTTCTCAACTTTTTCAATACGCGATTGCAACGGCGCTGTGCATATTTGAGTGGCTCAGTGCCATCTTTACTCAACTCACGAAAATTTGAATTTGGCGCTTTGTTGCTTGAAATCATATATTATAATATGCAGCGATATGTCAGTGCCAAAGGTGTGAGTGGCTCAGTGCCATACTTGCCTAATCCACGAAAATGTGAATTTGGCGCTTTATTGTTTAACATCATACATAATGCAGCAATATGTCAGTGCCAAAGTGTTATATTTGAAGAAGGCTTAGGCAAGGATGGCACTGAGCCACTCATTTAAACTTTTCAGAAATGACAGTCGCTCAGTTTCCTCACCAGTCCGTGGTCATCATCCTCTACGAATGTTCGCAACGCACGTGCATTGGTCATATATACGTAAGATGGTGAACTGTCTAATACTTCTAAGCGACATACACAAGAGATATATGCGTGCGATGGAGAATATCAACCCCGGAGAACTTATCGGAGCCTCTTGGTCGCACCGTTCTCCGTCCTTCTTCGTCCTTCTCCGTCTTATTCCCGAGAAGCTCATACAGGATGGACACGAGATTAAGGGCTGTAGGAATCGTGAAATTAAGAGTGAGAACACGTGACAAGTGCGTGAGATTCTTTCGGTCGCACATTTCTCTAGACTAGGCCAGTAGGAGTGTACATGACAGAGGGACTCCGATGCACTCGCTAAACATTCTCCCTCGCCCTTGCACTCGCAAGATTCTCATAGCTTGCACTCTCGTCTCCATCCTACGTCAAAAGTCATAAATCTTCAATTCCCATAAGCCGTAGGTATTCTTGCCTCATGACAAGATGATTCTTGCCATTTACTTGATGCGTGTAAAATTCGAATATTACAAAAAGATGTGAAATCACCCCAGACACCCCTTCGGTGTAAAAAAAAACTCCGCCAAATAATATTACGTTCACTGCTTATCAAGAGACACGGTAGTGTCTCGCGGCATGTTTATTCAAGTCGTCAGAACGACGCCGCCAGCGCTGTCGCCGCGAGCACCCGTGTATCTTTACAGGAAAAACGTCTGCCCCCTTCACCCCTCAATTTTAACATCGAATTTTCTCAATAAATATACGGTTATAACCAAAACTATGCTTAGTTACGCCATATAAATCGACTATTCTCTATCGATAGAGACCAGGGTAAATGTTGTAAGTTACATATTAACAGAGATTTTTCCTTAGCAACGCGAAGCCACGCCCCTCGCCCCATTAAAGTCGAGAATCCGATTTCTCGGGCGATATATATATGTAAAAATGTCACAAAAATTCCGCCAGTCTTCGGCGGTATTCGGCCATGGTCGGAAATGTGTACACAGATGCGGCCACACGCATACGCCATCAAAAATGTATGTGAGAGTGTGTGAGAGACTATATTCCTTGAATGTTTAGTTGTTTTTCAAAATTAAAAAATATTTCCATTCGCGAAACGATTTCCCTCGCATTTTTTCTATCCTCGGACGCGCTTGTTAATAAAAAGTACAAATTCAGTGTAATCGGAGTAGTGAATCTCAATAGTGGTGAAAGTGACAGACGCTCCGTATATAGTTTAATAATCGTTTGTATTTTTTTCGAATATCGAGATAGTGAACGGGTGTGCAGTGGTATTCTTCTCTCCAATGCCTGTGCATCAAGAAAGGAGCAGGAAAGGAGACGGTCTCAGAAGAATTGAAATCAGATAAGTTTAATTGCCATTTGACAGCTTTAACCTCACTTTCAATGGAAGGACAATATCTTTGTGTTCGATCTATTTTTTGTTTTCAGAGTCATGCGAGCACGGGAAAAATCGAAGAAAATCAGTCATCAATACAAGCCGTGGCAGAATAGGAGATGAAATGGAATTGGATCACAATAATCAAGTAATTACATTATCACTCTTTTTCTCTATCGATATATTTCCTCTTTCGTACTATTACAAGTTCCAATTTACACACCGACCTGTCAAACCTGAAGTGTACACGTACCGCACTTCTATTTCATCTCTTCTTCGTCTCCGGTGTAACGACGGTCAATGAGGAATTACTGATACCGATTAGGCAGATAAGTGCTGAATAACGTAGTATAATACGAGAGAGGAAATATATCATTTTTAATAATTCTGTCATTATTAGAATAGAATTGATATTAACTCAGATACAGTTTTTTAATTTCTACGCTCGTGTAAGTTCGGTATATTTTAAATAGTGAAATGCTGCATATAATTATGTAATTTACAATTTGTTACAGATCGTATGCAAACCCGAGGAGGTTTCTTTCGAACGAGGGATCATCCACCTGTTGTTCCAACAAGAACCAGTTGCATTCATTGCATTTGACAGGTCGGTATATAAATTGGTTCTTAATTTTTAAGCTGAGTAAGTTCGGTATATTTTAAAAGTGAAATGGTGCATATAATTGTGTAATTTACAATTTGTTACAGATCGTTTGCGAACCCGAGGAGGTTTCTTTCCAACGAGGGATCATCCACTTGTTGTTCCAACCACAACCAGTTGCATTCATTGCATTTGACAGGTCGGTATATAAAAATTGGTACTATAATACGAAAGAGGAAATATATCATTTTTCTTAATTCTGTCATTATTAGAATTGGTTAACTTAGATTAATATAATCTTAGTTTCTACGTTTAGTTAGTTCAGTATATTTTAAATTGTTTGTGTTATTTACAATTTGTTACAGATCGTATGCGAACCCGAGGGGGTTTCTTTCGAACGAGGGATCTTCCACTTGTTGTTCCAAGAACCGGCTGCTTTGGTTCATTCGGCGACCTGGATCTGCTGTCTCGAGTGCATGGACGTATGTCACTTTAAATGGATGAATATCCTTTAATATCCTCCGAACCGTAGACTTGCTAACCTCTGATTCTCTCCTTTCTTGCCATAGCCCGAATATTCGTTCGAGGGTTATTCCTTACTCTTTCTAGCAGAGCATCGATATTTTGCTGCATCTATATTCTTCTGGAACTTCCTAAAATAATTATAAAAACCCTATATAATTCCGCCCGAACAAGTACAATCTTATCGGACTATACCTTATCGGGGAGATTTTTCGACATAATGATTCCGAAACGTTTTTATCGAGAAGTATATATTTCTAACATACGGTAGTGTTCACGAATATTGTAAAATATCGCAGGAATGTTACAGAAAAGTTACTTGCAAGAACGTGCTTTGTGGGGTGCAAATGGTGATATTTTATAATCCATCGTTACACTAGAGGCGAAGAAGAGATGAAAGAGAAGTGAGGTACATGTACACTTCACGTTTGACAGGTCGGTATATAAATTTAAACTTGTGATTATATAATACGAAAGAGGAAAAACTTATATTGATAAAGAAAAAAAAATAATAAAGTAGTTACTCTATTATTGTAATCCAATTCCATTATATCCCTTATTTTTCTGCCACGACTTTGATTGTTGATAGTGGATGGATCAACCAATAAATTTGATTTTTCTTCGCTATCAGCAATTAAAGTCGTGGCAGAAAAATAAGTGATACAATGTTATTGCATTACAATAATGGAGTAACTGCTTTATTATTATTTTTTCTTTATCGATATAAGTTTTTCCTCTTTCATATTATACCATCACAAGTTTCAATTTATATACCGACGTGTCAAACGTGAAGTGTACATGTACCTCACTTCTATTTCATCTCTTCTTCGCCTCTGGTGTAACGATGGATTACAAAATATCATCATTTGCACACCACAAAGCACGTTCTTGCAAGTAACTTTTCTGTTACATTCCTGCGATATTTTACAATATTCGTGAGCACTACCGTATGTTAGAAATATATACTTCTCGATAAAAACGTTTCGGAATCATTATGTCGAAAAATCTCCCCGATAAGGTATAGTCCGATAAGATTGTACTTGTTCGGGCTGAATTATATAGGGTTTTTATAATTATTTTAGGAAGTTCCAGAAGAATATAGATGCAGCAAAATATCGATGCTCTCTGCTAGAAAGAGTAAGGAATAACCCTCGAACGAATATTCGGGCTATGGCAAGAAAGGAGAGAATCAGAGGTTAGCAAGTCTACGGTTCGGAGGATATTAAAGGATATTCATCCATTTAAAGTGACATACGTCCATGCACTCGAGACAGCACATCCAGGTCGCCGAATGAACCAAAGCAGCAGGTTCTTGGAACAACAAGTGGAAGATCCCTCGTTCGAAAGAAACCCCCTCGGGTTCGCATACGTTCTGTAACAAATTGTAAATAACACAAACAATTTAAAATATACTGAACTAACTAAACGTAGAAACTAAGATTATATTAATCTAAGTTAACCAATTCTAATAATGACAGAATTAAGAAAAATGATGTATTTCCTCTTTTGTATTATATAGTACCAATTTTTATATACCGACCTGTCAAATGCAATGAATGCAACTGGTTGTGGTTGGAACAACAAGTGGATGATCCCTCGTTGGAAAGAAACCTCCTCGGGTTCGCAAACGATCTGTAAAAAATTGTAAATTACACAATTATATGCAGCATTTCACTTTTAAAATATACCGAACTTACTCAGCGTAAAAATTAAGAACCAATTTATATACCGACCTGTCAAATGCAATGAATGCAACTGGTTCTTGTTGGAACAACAGGTGGATGATCCCTCGTTCGAAAGAAACCTCCTCGGGTTTGCATACGATCTGTAACAAATTGTAAATTACATAATCATATGCAGCATTTCACTATTTAAAATATACCGAACTTACTCGAGCGTAGAAATTAAAAAACTATATCTGAGTTAATCAATTCTATTCTAATAATGACAGAATTATTAAAAATGATATATTTTCTCTCTCGTATTATACTACGTTATTCAGCACTTATCTGCCTAATCGGTATCAGTAATTCCTCATTGACCGTCGTTACACCGGAGATGAAGAAGAGATGAAATAGAAGTGCGGTACGTGTACACTTCAGGTTTGACAGGTCGGTGTATAAATTGGAACTTGTAATAGTACGAAAGAGGAAATATATCGATAGAGAAAAATAGTGATAAAGTAATTACTACTTGATTATTGTGATCCAATTCCATTATATCCCTTATTTTTCTGCCACGACTTTGATTGTTGATAGTGGATGCTTCAACCAATAAATTTGATTTTTCTTCGCTATCAGCAATTAAAGTCGTGGCAGAAAAATAAGGGATAAAATGTTATTGGATTACAATAATGAAGTATAACTACTTTATTATTATTTTATTATTTTTTCTTTATCGATATAAGTTTTTCCTCTTTCATATTATACTATCACAAGTTTCAATTTATATGCCGACCTGTCAAACGTGAAGTGTACATGTATGTACCTCACTTCTCTATTTCATCTCTTCTTTGCCTTTGGTGTAACGATGGAAATTACAAAATATCATCATTTCACCCCGCAAAGCACGTTTTTGCAAGCAACTTTTCTGTAACATTCCTGCGATATTTTACAGTATTCGTGAACATTACAGTATGTTAGAAACATTCCTTTACTCTCATAATATATATTTTTCGATAAATTCGCGAATGTTGCAAAACAGCATAGAAGCATTTCGGAATCATTACGTTGAAAGATCTCCTCGGTAAGGTACAGCTCGATAAGATTGTACTTGTTAGGGCTGAATTATATAGGGTTTTTATATTCCAGAAGAATATAGGTGCAGCAAAATATCGATGCTGTGCTGGAAATTTATTTACGAGTAAGAGGGGGGGGGGGGGGGGGGGGCAAAATTTCAGCGGTGCATGCAAAAGGATTTCTTGAAACTATTCCAACGTCTCGAGTTAATATGTAACAACATATACCGCATGTCCTATGGCCAACCGCGCAGGTGAGCTGCGACCTGAATTCTTGACTTCGGCAGTATTTATGGTACAGTTAGAGTGGGCTTCAGACGAGTGCGCTGCATAAGAACGAAAAGTGTCGACTGCTCTTCTAATAGCTGTCAGTTCGGGAGATCGAAGCGTTTCGTGTAACCTCAAAATCGTAAAGTTTTGAAAATTAGTAGTGAATAATTTGTAGAAGTGATGAGAAATAATCATAAATAATCTTCCGAATTGACACCTTAGGTATCGCTCACGCCACTTCGTAAAACTACTTCCTAGACACGCGCGGTGCTAGCGCGGAAATAATTTCTGAAACAAATAGGCATGAGGCGTGTAATTCGGTTGGACGTCGAAAAAAACCCGAATGATTGTTAACTCTCACTTCTGAACATTACTTACTATTTATTCAAAGATTCACGATTTCGAGCTTAGACTTCGATCTCCCGAATTGATAGCCGTCGGGAGATCAGACGTTTCATACTTTTCGTAAGAACGCAGCGTAAGAACGAAAAGCGTCGTCTGATTTCCCGATGGCTGTCAATTCGGAAGATTATTTATGATTATTTCTCATCACTTCTACAAATTATTCACTACTAATTCAAAACTTTACGATTTTGAGGTTACACGAAACGCTTCGATCTCCCGAATTGACAGCTATTAGAAGAGCAGTCGACACTTTTCGTTCTTATGCAGCGCACTCGTCTGAAGCCCACTCTAACTGTACCATAAATACTGCCGAAGTCAAGAATTCAGGTCGCAGCTCACCTGCGCGGTTGGCCATAGGACATGCGGTATACTGTCATAAGTGGTACCTTTACATGTGATTAAACAATTCGTCACGGTTATTGGAAGAGTATACTTAGAGTTAAAGGTAAAATGTCTACATGTGGATTTCTGTAGACGACCAAAATATAAGAAAAATCCGATGGCCTCTAAATTCGAAAGCGGTATGTTTTATTTCTCCAAAATACTAAGGCAAAGTGAAAAATATAAGGGCACTCTAGTTTATAAATCCCTTTCAAAATATCACGAGAATAAATCAAAAGTAACGTAGTTATAATTAATTAGCTTGTATGGGTATAAAATGTGAGACTTTAATTTTGTGGTAATAAAAAGCTATTCTCCTACATGTACGTATTCTCCTCATGAATAAATTCTAAAAAGTAGTGAAATCCCCTTACAAAAACAGATTGTCTGTAAAAAAAAGGCGGCATGTTCATTCAGTGCAAACCAAAATTGATACGTAAAATACTTTCCAAAAAAGATTTGAAATCAATTAACATCGCCATGTTCAAGATTTATATATAAAAAGTAAAAGGCATCATTTGAAAGGGAAATTATTGTAAATCAGGTTCCAAAAAAATGCGACTAAAAAAATTTATTAAAAAATTTTAATAAAAAAGAATTTGCCGCGTTTTTTCCTTCAAAGTAAAAAATTCAGACAGAGAATTATATTCGATGTTTATGCACTTATGATTTTAAATAAATTCATACACTTATATGATACCACCAGTATACCGAACGTCGCACGGGAAACCGATCAGGCGGGGGCCTTCTGGATTTCTCTTCGACAGTGCAATTTATGAATCACTCTAGCACTGTCCAAGCACTGCCAATATTCGGTATAGTGAACAAAATATGAAAACTTAAACGCGGCAAGTTCTTTTTTATTAAAATTTTTTTATAAATTGTTTTAGTCGAATTTTTTAGTTACCTGATTTACAATAATTTCCCTTTCAAATGATGCCTTTTACTTTTTATATATAAATCTTGAACATGGCGATTTTTATTGATTTCAAATCTTTTTTGGAAAGTATTTTACGTATCAATTTTGGGTTGCACTGAATGAACATGCCGCCTTTTTTTTACAGAGATTACTTTTTACAAAACCAAGGTGACTCATATCTTTGAAACGACAAAATTCGCGAAATCAATTATTCGTACCAAGTGCGAAAAATAACATCACTGAATACTAGAATTTTAAATAAAATAATAATTTCGAATGGAAATACCTTGAAAGCTTAATATAAATCAAAATTAAATAAGAAAATATTTGGCGAGCCCCAGTATACTCAAGATCAAAGAGAGTTCACATACAAAAAGCGTGCTAACCAAGATAATATACATTTCTCAATTACATAGGTACTATAGGCACGGACGTATTACTTGTCGGGGCTCGCCGAATATTTTCTTGTGTTCAATTTTTCATTTAAGTATATTAAACTTTCAAAGTATTTCCATTCGAAATTATTATTTTATTTAAAATTCTATATTAGTACTCAGTGATGTCATTTTTTGTATTTGGTACAAATAATCGATTTCGCGAATTTTTTCATTCCAAAGATATGAGTCCACTTCTTTTTGTAAGTAATAAGTGATGAACGCGATAGTGTTTTGCGGAGTTCTCTTTTATACCGAAGGTGTTTTTAGGGTAATATGAAGAAACAGGGCATACATCATGTATTTAACGACAAATGTGGAAAGATAAAAGGTCAATTTATTGGAAACCAATAGCGAAGCGAGAACGAATTTTATTATTTACTCTTCAAAGTACAGAGACTCTCTTACGGAATAATATTTCACAGTTACCCCCCCCCCCCCCCCCAATCACCATATGGAGTTGTATTAAGCCTTCGGTAGTCCTGGATCCTTCATTCCTCATTACGAACAGACCGCCACTGGCGGGGGACGTGAGTAGGGGGTTATCTGACGAGACTCGTATACGAAACACTTCTGGCCAGGGGGACAATCAAGCTCGCGACAGCTCCTTTTGAGCTGGCTGTTTCCGCCGACCACCCAGATTGCCAGCAGCGGTAAAGAGAAGATGAAGAATTTCATTTTTTGTTGAGATTCTCTTGACGAATAACGATGCAAAACGGCGAGATACGAATACATATCATATTAGCGTATCTCTCTGTCTTATAAGCCCCATACACCTGCGAACAAATTGCGCAAACTCGTTGCGCAACACGTCAAACAAGACCATACACTATACATACATTTGTTTGCATAACAGCCTCTGTTATGCAATTTGATCTATCTTTGTGTATGGGGGCTATTTATATAGCAATACCAAGTTGTGGACAGCTTATTTTCATAAGCAGCGGCAACTGTCGTATGTATGTATTGATTGGCAAGTAGTCGTACATATTATAAGAACGTATAGGTTTTCGTATATTTAAATGGATCAGCTAACACGGTCGAATGTGCGTCATCTAATATTTGCACACGGAAAAAAATGGTTCTGTTAAATTGACATACTATGTTATTAGCTTTTTATTTGCCACTCAAACGAGATAATTAACTGTCGTGGAAAATTTGTCCGCTTGATTCAGTTTTACGACTGCTATACGATAATGATGGTCTTCTTGAATTAGCAACATATTTCGCTAGAGACGCCCTTTGTATCAATAGTGAAACATATGTATTTTAGCTGACATAAATCTTGTTCTTGTTGCAAATACATCAGCTAAATCCCCACGAGGGTATGTCGTCTACATTCGTATGTAGAAAATACTTTAAGAATCTCGAAAAAATTATTACACAAGCCCTGAACGTGCTTAGCTGTGAAATCCATAGTAGGAACTTCCACATTTGCATCCTGTGAAGGCCCATGGATGGAATAACCACGTTTCCATACTAATATTCAGCGAGGCTAAAGTATCTAATCATTTCAAGAAAATGTAACCGAATAATAATAGTAGTAAGTATGGAATTAACAATTAACAAATGTTTACACCGCGAGTTATTTGATGTGTGATGAAATCATAACATATTTCAAGAGACTTAGTAGCTCCACGGTCAATGCTTCGATCTGCTATAAGCATCCGGGTTGAAATCCCCGAAAACTTAGCTAACAATAAACATGATACGGACAACTCTGGACGTATGTCTAATTATTTCGTTAGCCCTTCCATGGATGGCGAAATAATAGAAGTCCTACTGTACATTGTCGATGTAATTGTTTATTTTTTCATAAAGTCCTCCGGCGAGATTAATTAGAGTGTGGATTGACAAATTTGAAAGAGAAGGCATCACCATGAAGAAAAAGCCTACAGATCGCCCCAGAACTGCGAGAAATCCTGAAAGCATCGAGCGTGTTCGTGCCGCAGTAAGGCGTAATTCTCGACGTTTTTGGTCCGAAATCTGCAGCGGCCTTGAACTTATCAAAAACGGCTGTTCACGACGTCCTGACTAAAAATTTAAAGTTCCACCCGTGTAAAATTCAATTGGTACAGGCTTTGAAAGTTGAGGATTATCTACTTCGGGTTGCTGTTGCAGAAACATTTCTTAACACTTTTGAAACTTTCAACGATATCTCATTCAGCGACGAGACACACTTTCATTCAGACGGCTATGTAAATAAGCAAAACTGCCGTTACTGGTCCTCTGAAAACCCTAAGGAGCAACACCAAAGACCACTGCGCTCTCCCAAAGTGACGCTATGGGCTGCGATGAGCGCCTCTGGAATTATTGGCCCTTATTTTTTCCAAAATGTTAACGGCGCTGCACTTACGCTTACTTCCCTTCGATACAGAGACATGTTGAACAAATTGCTGAGACCAGAGCTAGATAATCTTGCTGGATTCAATGAGAACACTTGGTTTCAACAAGATGGTGCCACCTCATATACTGCAAACCTTTCGATGGAAGTCGTCAGGGCCATTTTCCCGGGAAGAGTGATCTCTATACGTTGGGATATTAACTGGCCACCCAGAAGTCCCGATTTAACCCCCATGGATTTATTTCAGTGGGGTTATCTTAAAGAAAGGGTATACAGTATGACACCAAGAAATTTGAATCAATTGAGGCAAAGAATCCGTGCAGAAATTCAGAATATCACGACCTCTGTCGACAAGTCATTGCACATTTCCGGTTCTGTCTTGAGGAGTTACAGCAGCGCTAAGGAAGACATCTTGACATGTTATTTGCCATGTTTTAGTTGTAAAATAAAATTTATTTCACACTAATAACTTTTTTATTAACCGAGTTACACCGTATTGAAAAGAGGAAAACATTTTGGGACACCCTGTATATTTCTTAATTACAACAAAATCTTTTTCTCAGTGTAAGCTATACCTTGTTTCTCGCACGACGTGCCGGATATGAGCAGCAGGTAAAGTTGAATCGTGATTGGCTAACTGAAATTGTTTCCTATTTGAACAACATCCATTCCACGACATTGTTTCATTAGAATTATTCCCTAGATTTCAACATGGAATTCATCATCAACCGGTGGTCTGGTGGATCTGGGACACCCTGTATAGAGTTACATCAAGGTTCCGGTGGATTCTTCGTCACTCAAGCCTGGGTGCAGACCGGCCTTATCACAACAGGTGAGCCTTTGATTGACGGACGAGATGCATATATGATACATTTCGTGCCAGCGGGACAACGCGTAAAGCGACAGCTCGGTCCGTCCTGACTGGTCACGTCGACCGCCCAGATTGTCAACAGGAGCAAAGTGATGATGATTAATTTCATTTTCCGTTGAGTTTTCCCCGACGATGAGTGAAGATGTGAAGTGATGGAATATGAATATACCTATATCGCGTACTAGTGCACCTCGCTGTCTTATATATCAATGCCACGCTGCTGACTGCTTATCTTAATAAGCAGCGGTGACTGGCACACGTATCGATTGGCGTATAGTCGTACATTTTAATAAAGTAATTAACACGATCGAATTTGCGTCATCTAATGTTTCTACAGGGAAAATATAGTTCTATCGAATTTTAGTGAACTCAAACATTGTTACTAGCACTGTGCTTGCCATTTCAACAAAATATTTAGCTATTGTGGAAAATTTTATTTGCTCCCGTAGCAGTTCGGCTGAATGGGAAAGTTGCATGATTTTTTAAAATTTTATTTTCTGTTTCGACATATTATTCTGATACTGAAACAATATTTGAACAAAATTTGGTGTGTGCTCTGTTGCGGCATAAAAAGTTAACAAAAAAAGTAAGAATCTTGATACGCGTCTCTGTTCGTGAGCAATGAGACTGAGCATCAGTCAATGAGCGGACAGCTCAAGTGATTCTCACTCTACAGCTATGCAATTTAAAGAGCTGAAAAGTTTTTCTCATCTGAGTAATACATATGAAGTCCTGACCGACCTCAACCTGAAGACCTATCTGTTTCCGCCGACCACCCAGATTGCCAGCAGCAATAAAGAGAAGATGAAGAATTTCATTTTCCATTGAGTGTTTTTCTTGACGAATAATGATGCGAAACGGCGAGATAGGAATACATATCATATTAGCGCGTCTCTGTCTTATATATACCTATAGCAATACCAAGTTGTCGACAGCTTATTTTCATAAGCAGCGGCAACTGTCGTATGTATGTATTGATTGGTAAGTAGTCGTACATATTACCCCACAAAAACAGATTCTCTGTAAAAAAAGGCGGCATGTTCATTCAGTGCCAACAAAAATTGATACGTAAAATACTCTCCAAAAAAGATTTGAAATCAATTAAGATCGCCATGTTCAAGATTTATGTATTAAAAGTAAAAGGCATCATTTGAAAGGAAAATTATTGTAAATCAAGTTACTAAAAAATTCGACTAAAAAAATTTATAAAAAAATTTTAATAAAAAAGAACTTGCCGCGTTTAAGTTTTCATATTTTGTCCACTATGCCGAATAATTGGCAGTGCTTGGACGGTGCTAGAGTGATTCATAAATTACACTGCCGAAGTCAAATTCAGAGAATTTCAGAAGGCCCCCGCCTAATCGGTTTCCCGTGCGACATTCGGTATACTGGTGGTATCATATTATAAGTGTATGAATTTATTTAAAATCATAAGTGCATAAACATCGAGTATAATTCTGTCTGAATTTTTTATTTTGAAGAAAAAAACGCGGCAAGTTCTTTTTTATTAAAATTTTTTTATAAATTTTTTTAGTCGAATTTTTTAGTAACTTGATTTACAATAATTTTCCTTTCAAATGATGCCTTTTACTTTTAATACATAAATCTTGAACATGGCGATCTTAATTGATTTCAAATCTTTTTTGGAGAGTATTTTACGTATCAATTTTTGTTGGCACTGAATGAACATGCCGCCTTTTTTTACAGAGAATCTGTTTTTGTGGGGGGATTTCACTACTTTTTGGAATTTATTCATCGGGAAAATATGTACACCCGGGGATACGGTATCTGTCGCTGGTGACTTTTTTTAAACGTTATTTTTAAACGTACTAACCAATGAATAATTAATTCTCATGCGCTCATTAGCTACGGTGACATCTACTCTCGTGAATGAAAGTATGAGGATTATTAATTATTGGTTAGTACGTTTAAAAATAACGTTTAAAAACAGTCACCAGCGACAGATGCCGTGTCCCCGGGTGTACATGTAGGAGAATAGTTTTTTATTATTAAGTATTACTGCAGAACGAGTAGGTTAGAAGATTTTCATGAAGACTCACGATTTTCTGACATATCATCTCGTACAGGTGCAACCGAAGAGGATCTAACTCGTGTCCTGTCCGTAAAAAGATGACTCGATGGACATCGGAGAATGTCAGTCTTGTCAGCGAGCGCCTTCACCCATAGTACCCATAGTACCCATAGTACTTTCATTGCAATATGGGCTTTTCGTTCCAACTATTCCTGCTTTAAGGAGGTTCGACTATCAGACAAAAACCAACTTACAGCCCTAATTTTTTAATATGATATACACGAATACTTTACACAACTAATACGAAAATTTGAGCAATATAGACCGTCTATAGTTTCTTCGTTATTTTATTCTAAAGTTGACCACTTTTAACATATCGCCTTATGGCAGACGATTGTACTAAGGTAGATTATCACTGACTTTAACACACCTTCCGCCAACTTTAGACTTTGAAAGACTAGTAATTTGACAGATGAAATATTAAGGATTATGTAAAAGATAAGTAAATTGGGTTTTACCGTATAGTTGCAACGTAATATTGTCATGAAATTCGTTTTGACTTCGCAAACCATTAGCATGCCATATTAACGGTGAGAGACTTGGCAACACGGCAGCGAAACAGCTGTAAAGCTCGTCCACTTGCCGTTCCAAAAACCAGTCAGAATAGTTCATTCGTCGAGCTGGATCTAGCTAATTGTACGCTGAAACATGCCCAAGTCGTATTCAGCCTTGAGAAGATTTATTTTCAATATTGGTGGGTAATAAGTTAGTTCGAATAGGTGCACCTGAGAAAATATTGAATTGAGTTGCTATTGGGACGTAACAACGGCAATCCAGCAGTCTCATAACCGACAGAAATTACGAAAGTGATATTTATGTTAAATTATCTTAACAAATATTTAATTAAGAAATTACATCCCATAAAACACGTCTTTACAAGTAATTTTTGTGATATTCCTGGGATATTTTGCAATATTTTTGAACACTACCCTATGTTAGAAATATATCTTTCTCGATAAATTCACAAAGTTGCAAAACGTTATAGAAACATTTTGGAATCATTACATTGAAAGAAACAGCTCAATAAGACAGCTCGATAAGATTGTACTTGTCAGAGCTGAATTATATATGTGATTTCTATAATTATTTTAGAAAGACCTGAAAGAATACGAGAGCAGTGGAACACCGATGCTCTCCTAGAGAGAATAAGACTATAAGAAATAGAAAAGAATGTTCATCCTTTTAAAATGATGTACATACATGCACCGGAGAAAGCAAATCCAACTCGACGAATGAACTATTCCGACTGGTTTTTGGAACGGCAAGTGGACGATCCCTCGTTCGTCAGAAGATTTTGTTCACAGATGAATCGAAATTCTACAATGAAGGATTAGTGAATAATCACAACGCCCACTATTGGTCCGTGAGAAATCCTCACTGGGTAGAAGAAGTCGAAGGCGATGGAGTGGAGGCGATGAACTAAAAATAAAATAAAATTTAGTATATAAATCGAAACTTGTAGTAGGAAGGCAGAGGGCAAGCACCGATGAGAAAAAAAATAGAAATAAAGTATTATAGTTACCCCGATATTGTAGTTACTCCGATGATTTGTTCTTCTCCCACGACTTAGATTCTCCAATATGTAGAAATATACCGTCTTCCCATACTGACAGTATACATTCATTTTACCTCTAATATGCCGGAATTAAAAATCTCTAGAACTCTGCGGTACAATGCCACGGTAGGAATATCAAATTCTACCGACATGACATGCTTCGACAAGGTCTGTATCAACTTTAGCATTATATTGGGGGCACTGCACTAATCCTGTGGCACATTTTTCTATCTGGGAAAGCCGTGGTAGAAAAGTAGGAGATACGATAGAATTGGATTACAATAATGAAGTAATTATTTTATTATCTTTTCTTTATCGATATATTTTCCCTTTCGTATTATTAAAAGTTCCAATTATATATTATCGGAACGCTGTACAGCTGTACTACCATAATAATATGCTTTCCCAGATAGAAAAATGTGCCACAGGATTAGTGCAGTGCCCTTAATATACCGCTAAAGTTGATACAGACCTTGTCGAAGCATGTCATGTCGGTAGAACCTGATATTCATACCGTGGCATTGTACCGCAGAGTTCTAGAGATTTTTAATTCCGGCATATTGGAGGTAAAATGCATGTATACTGTCAGTACGGGAAGACGGTATATTATCGGAACGCTGTACAGCTGTACTACCATAATAATATGCTTTCCTAGATAGAAAAATGTGCCACAGGATTAGTGCAGTGCCCTTAATATACCGCTAAAGTTGATACAGACCTTGTCGAAGCATGTCATGTCGGTAGAACCTGATATTCACACCGTGGCATTGTACCGCAATTCTAGAGAATCCTTTTCTACCTAGGTTGATTTTTGACTGCGAAGAAAAATCAAATTTCCACCAATCCGTCCCGTTCTCGTATGGCGCTGAAAACAAAAAATAGAATAACCACAAAGATATTTGTTCTGTATAAGGGATGAAAATGAGGTTAAGACAGTCAGTTAGGAAGTTACTTATCTGATGCCACTTCTTCCGAGATATAGATGTCTCCTTCCCTGTTCTTCATGCACCAGCAACCAAAGAAAAATGACACTGCTTCCGTGCACTGTTTTGATTATTAAAAAAAAATCTAAACGATTTGATAATAGCTAGCTGTCAGAGCGTCTGTCACATTCACCACTGTTGAGATTCACTACTCCGATTACACTGAATTTGTACTTTTTATTAACAAGCGCGTCCGAGGATCGAAAAAATGCGAGGGATATCGTTTCGCGAATGGAAATATTTTTAAATTTTGAAAAACAACTAAACATTCAAGGAATATAGTCTCTCACACACTCTCACATACATTTTTGATGGCGTATGCGTGTGGCCGCATCTGTGTACACATTTCCGACCATGGCCGAATACCGCCGAAGACAGGCGGAATTTTTGTGACATTTTTACATATATATATCGTCCGAGAAATCGGATTCTCGACTTTAATGGTGCGAGGGGCGTGGCTTCGCGTTGCTAAGGAAAAATCTCTGTTAATATGTAACTTACAACATTTACTCTGGTCTCTATCGATAGAGAATAGTCGATTTATATGGCGTAACTAAGCATAGTTTTGGTTATAACCGTATATTTATTGAGAAAATTCGATGTTAAAATTGAGGGGTGAAGGGGGCAGACATTTTTCCTGTAAAGATACACGGGTGCTCGCGGCGACAGCGCTGGCGGCGTCGTTCTGACGACTTGAATGAACATGCCGCGAGACACTACCGTGTCTCTTGATAAGAACGTATAGGTTTTCGTATATTTAAATGGATCAGCTAACACGGTCGAATGTGCGTTATCTAATATTTGCACAGTTTTACAACTGCTATACGATAATGATGGTCTTATTGAATTAGTAACATATTTCGCTAGAGACGCCTTTTGCATCAATAGTGAAACATATTTTAGGTAACATAAGTTTTGTTCTTGATGCAAATACATCAGCTAACGGTATACCTACTCATAGGTTAAGTCCTCGCAAGAGTCTGTTGTCTAGACTCCCATGCACAAAATGCCTGAAGAGTAGATATTATAAAAAAATTTTATGAAAGTCCTGAACGGGCTTAGCTTTGAAATCCATAATAGGAACGTCGACATTTGAATCCTGTAAGGGCCCATCGATAGAATAGTCATGTTTCCATACTAATACTCAATGAGGCGCAAGCACGTAATTATTCCAAGACGATGTAACTGAACAGTAATAGTAATGAGGAATTAGCAACTGACCAATTTTTATGCATACTGCAAGTTATTTCATTTCATCTATATATATAAAAATGAATGTTTGTCTGTCTGTCTGTCTCTTATGCCTTCCTAAACCGTTCATCCGATTACGATGAAATTTTGGGAAATGGTTGGACGCATGCCCGCGATGGTTTCTGAGTTAGTAAATCTTATACAGGGTGTTCAAAAAGTCCCGGTACGACCGATTATCTCAACGGGAAAACATTTTAGAGAAAAATGTTTAATACAAAACTTTAAGAATTTTCCCTTGGCTACACAGTGGTCGTATTGGATTTGACCTTGACCGTGACCTTTAAGGTAATATCAAATGTCTTCCTAAACCGTTCATCCGATTGCGATGAAACTTTGGGGAATGGTTGGACGCATGCCCGCGAAGGTTTCTGAGTTAATAAATCTTATATAGGGTGTTCAAAAAGTACCGGTACTGATGATTATTATGCCTTCCTAAACCGTTCATCCGATTGCGATGAAACTTTGGGGAATGGTTGGACGCATGCTCGCGAAGGTTTCTGAGTTAGTAAATCTTATACAGGGTGTTCAAAAAGTCCAGGCACAGCTGATTATCTCAGCGGAAAATCGTTTTAGAGAAAAACGTTTAATATAAAACTTTTAGGATTTTTCCCTGGCTACCCAATGGTCATATTGGATTTGACATTGACAATGACCTTGTAGGTAAAATTGATTTTTTTAAATCCGAACCTCTATTTTATATACCGGAAATGAAAAGAGCGGGAAATTTCACGTTCAAATATGTCCTTGACCATTATTTCCATGTGACCTTTATGGTCAGCGGAGGTCAAATTTAGGTCAAGCACAGTTCGGCTTCGTACCATGAAAGCTATGGGCCCTATACAAATTCTTTTTGATAGTAGGATTTAGGATTTTTTAGTGGCTGTGCAATGGTGATATTGTATTTGACCTTGACCATGACCTTCATTTGGAATCTCTTACATCTGACATAATATTCCAAATCAGTTACACGAAAAATCCCTTAGTGCCAACCAAATTTAATCGAGGTAACAATCATCACTGGCAAATTCAAAGGCGAAGACGTCCTCATTCACGCATACCTATGATTTCCAACGATTTAACATTCGAACTCAAGCGGCTCCAGTTCCCTTTGCGTCTTGCTTTTGCTATTACCATCAACAAAGCACAAGGTCAATGGTTGACTATTGCTAGCTTAAATTTGGAAAATTCATGTTTTTCACACGGCCAATTGTATGTGGCTTGCTCCAGAGTTGGCATACCGAAAAATTTACACGTTTTTACTCCAAATAAAAAAATAAAAAACATTGTCTATCCGCTGGCCTTAAGATAAATTAATAAAAGAAATATACTTTCCAATTTAAATTAAATACATGTGTTTTTTAGCGTAGCATGGCTCCCTACCTATGAGTACAGATATCTGCTAAAAATTCATTAAATGACGACCAAAATCAATCCACAATCTACTCGTGCGAAGCCGGGACGGGCTGCTAGTATACTATACAAATCACGACAAATATCAAGGGCACTTGGTAGCTGCGTGATCGAGGCTTCAGTCGTGTACGTAGAGCACTCGCAGTTCAAATCCCCAAAAATGCATCAATGATACGAAGAATGATGTAAGGTAAATGTACTAGTAGTTGACATTATAGGGAGGAAAATTTATATTTGTGTAGGATGGAAGTAAAATCCGAGCTAAGTGCCAGAATATGAAAAATTGAGTTAAGTGCTAAAAAGTGGACTATGTGACAACCCCAATACGCTGTAAAAAAAATGGGCTATGTCTAGATTCTTCAAAATCTAGTTCAAATAATTGCCACAAGAATCTTGCTTGCTGCAAAGCTTGCTTGCTTGCTTGCTTTCAGAACTGCATAACTCAAAACTTGCTTTTTGGCACTTAGCCCGGATTTTACTTCCATGCTACATTTAATCCTGTTGAAAATTCTGGTATTGTTTTTCACAAAAAAATATGCATATTGGGATAGCCCCACTTTTGCTAAACATGGCAAGTTAAAATGTTCATTAAAATTGCGAAAAAAGCATCTGTTCATAAATGTACAAAATTTGCTAAAAAATTGTCAGTAGTTGACACTAGAAAAATACAAGAACTCTAGTATGGCTATCCTGAATGTGACTCCTGCATAATTAAAGAGTAAACGTACAGATGGTAGTAGTACACTACGGCGTTTGTAAAGTAATTATAAATTATTATCTACAAATATTATTTTATAGGTTTAAAGGGGAATGTGTCAACTACTAGTGCTGTGTCAATTACTAATCTTACCCATCCGATTTTTTTTTTCATTTTGCAGTAATACTAATTAGCAAACATTATTCACAACCGTAAAACATTGTTTCCATCAGTTTTCGAAAACTAATTTGGCCCTTGTTAACGAAGAGCCTGACCGTAGTTGCCGTAACAACAAAGCTTACGCAACTAACTGAACTAACACCACAGTGCAAACAAAAATAGTCGATCCAACTGAAATTAAGTTGAAGCAACTTTCTTTCTGGCGTTAAATACGGCAAACTGCATGTCAATTAAAAGAAAATATAGAGTTGAATCAGCCATATTATTGAAAAAAACTAATCAAATTCTTTCTCTCTCTCTCTCTCTCTCTCTCTCTCACTCTCTCTCTCTCTTACCTATATTTGTTTAATGTTTACGTTTTCAATTCTAATAGATTAATAGTTTATATTAAAAATTTCGTTTTCTTAATTTTAATTTTACTATTGTCACAACTATCTACTAAGTGAGAGGGCATACAATACCATTATACATGTCTTACTACTTGTCGAGTAGAATCATCTGCGTCTTTGTTCATCATTGGGCAATGAATAATATTATCAATCAATCAAATCAATCTCACTACCCCCTCTCCCTTCCTCCTCGCTCCCTTAAAATACTTAAACACACTTAAATTAACTAACGTTACGTCCATAGAAACCCCAATGCAATATGGGTGAATTCGATCCTGGGTTATCGAAATAATCAGTCTCGCACGCTGTATGCCGATTCTTGAAAATAAATCTTCACATTATGTCTATTTACATATATGTATTACAAATCGCCGTTCCGGTGGAATATCGACGTAACTGTAACTGCAATTCGCTTGCAGTTACGTCGATATTCGACCGGTACGGCGAAATGTGTTTACACATGATTATTTTTAACATTCTATTATATATTTCAATTCGATACTCTATAAAGATACATAACTTTGTAGCACATTTTAAACGCTTTAAAATATGACGTGAATAAACAAACTCAAAAAGGAGTTCTATTAACTGATCGGCCGGTGAATTAGGCTACAAGTATAGTTGGATCATTCATACGAGCTCCAAATTGAGTTAGCTCAATCGTTCGATATATTATAGTTAAACGAATCATGTTAAAAAATTGGATTAACAACTGTGATATGGACGAACGAACTCTAAAGTGAGTTCTGGCAAATAAAAATGCAGTCGAATCAGCAAAATGATGTTAATCACATTTCAGAGTTGAGTCAACTCATCCCGTAGTTGCTTCAACTGAATATTCAGCCATTGTAAGTCATTTTGATTTGTTCTAACTTATTATTTTTTTCAGCTACACCAACGTAGTTCGATTTACCAAATTTGTTTTCAGTGTAGTTCATTATTTAGCTATTCTTATATTAAACCTAAGGTTTTACTATACAGCAGAAAGGGGCCATCCATATATTATACGTAAAACGTTTTTGGCCTCTTTTTGACCCCCCCCCCCCCCCCCAGTGTAAGACACTTGTACATACAGTTTATACTGTATGGATTTCTTTTTCCATATTGGCACGCAAACGCATAAGTAGGTGTGCACGGTACATAATATACTCGTTAGGCGGGAACTCGTAGTCGCGAATAAGACGTGCAGGTGCGAGCAACGTCCCGCGGCAACTGTAATGCGCCACTGACATTCCTTTTTTGCGGTGAACGCGCACGACTATATGTAGCAGGGGCGGCTTTTTATCGCGGCTGAAGGAAAAGCAGCAGTAACGGGGTCGAGCCTCGAGTGATAGTTCGTCTAATGGAAACGCTTTTTTGCGAGAATCACTGTGGATAACTCGGTCCTGTCGCGCCTGGGTGTCCGTCGTTATTTCTCTCCGAGCTGTGATTAGCTGGCCGCGTTAGAATCGTGACGGCGATAAAGCATGACCGGCGGAAGAGACTCTCTGATGAAGTATACGCTCCATCTCTCTCTTTCTCACTCTCTCTCTCTCTCACCGCGCAGTCTCTTCATCGATTAGAGATCGAGCGCGGAGGATCGCGATCGCGCGTGGCTTCAAGAGAGAGAGAGAGAGAGAGAGAGAGAGAGAGAGAGAGAGAGAGAGAGAGAGAGAGAGAGAGGGAGAGGGAGAGGGAGAGGGAGAGGGAGAGGGAGAGGGAGAGGGAGAGGAGAGGGAGAGGGAGAGGGAGAGGGAGAGGGAGAGGGAGAGGGAGAGGGAGAGGGAGAGGGAGAGGAGAGGGAGAGGGAGAGGGAGAGGGAGAGGGAGAGGGAGAGGGAGAGGGAGAGGGAGAGGGAGAGGGAGAGGGAGAGGGAGAGGGAGAGGGAGAGGGAGAGGGAGAGGGAGAGGGAGAGGGAGAGGGAGAGGGAGAGGGAGAGGGAGAGGGAGAGGGAGAGGGAGAGGGAGAGGGAGAGGGAGAGGGAGAGGGAGAGGGAGAGGGAGAGGGAGAGGGAGAGGGAGAGGGAGAGGGAGAGGGAGAGGGAGAGGGAGAGGGAGAGGGAGAGGGAGAGGGAGAGGGAGAGGGAGAGGGAGAGGGAGAGGGAGAGGGAGAGGGAGAGGGAGAGGGAGAGGGAGAGGGAGAGGGAGAGGGAGAGGGAGAGGGAGAGGGAGAGGGAGAGAGAGAGAGAGAGAGAGAGAGAGAGAGAGAGAGAGAGAGAGAGAGAGAGAGAGAGAGAGAGAGAGAGAGAGAGAGAGAGAATTTGATTAGTTTTTTTTCAATAATATGGCTGATTCAACTCTATATTTTCTTTTAATTGACATGCAGTTTGCCGTATTTAACGCCAGAAAGAAAGTTGCTTCAACTTAATTTCAGTTGGATCGACTATTTTTGTTTGCACTGTGGTGTTAGTTCAGTTAGTTGCGTAAGCTTTGTTGTTACGGCAACTACGGTCAGGCTCTTCGTTAACAAGGGCCAAATTAGTTTTCGAAAACTGATGGAAACAATGTTTTACGGTTGTGAATAATGTTTGCTAATTAGTATTACTGCAAAATGAAAAAAAAAATCGGATGGGTAAGATTAGTAATTGACACAGCACTAGTAGTTGACACATTCCCCTTTAAACCTAAAAAATTGAGGACAATTTTCCGCGCCGGTAATAATGTCTACTTATTCCCACACTTAATAAAATCACCAGAGTTGCCGGCAAAAGACGAAGGAGGGATCGAAGCGACGCGCAGTGTTGAAAGAAGGCGAAAGTGGAGAACCGAATTCGCGGAAGATTCAGGGTACAAAGTGTGGCGCTCTCGGCACGGTGTGGAGGCAGCTTGAGAGCTCGGGCGCGTGCGCGCGCGCGCGCGCGCGAAGGCAAAGGCCAGAACGTAGTCGCGAGGGCTGAACGTTGGCAGGCACGGCAGGGTATCGCGGAGATGCCCTGCCCGCGGGTGCAACGACCCGACTGACCTTTGTCCGATCCGTGCTCTGGCCTGGCTTGGCCTGGCTTGGCCCGGCGCACAGTTGGTACCTCGCTTACCTGCCTTGCCCTGCTGCGAACCCTCGCACCGAACTTCGAACTCGGAATCGCGAACCGAGAACCGGGCAGGTTGTGCGAGAGGAGCTCCTATTCCGAGACGATCTCGGCAACTTTGATCTTCTTTGCGGGGCGACGACGCAGCTGTTCGCGTGGAGACGATAGCGCGTCACGTACACTGAGAAAAATGACTTGGTGAAAATGACAAAACGCAGCTGGTTGAACGAGTTTAGTTATTCCAACCGAAATACCAGTAACTCTTGAACCAAGCATTTAGTTATTCCAACTACATATCACCGTTCCGGTGAAACAACGATACAAATGTAATTTTTTTTCAATTTTGACTTAAACGCAGCAAAATACTCAAAAATACATATTCTTTTCGGAGGAACAACGACACAAAGGTATCCCCCCTTTAACAAAAATTTAACTGAAAAACATGATATCCATCGATTGTTACTGTGCACAATGTAATAAAAGCCTGCAAACTTTTGTGACTTCTGTACAATTTAGATTGTACCTAGCAGTTACGTCTATGTTCTACCGGAACAGCGATATCTAGTTATTCTAACCAAAAATTCGTCAGTCTAACCAAACAAATGGAGGATCCATGTTCCACCAAACAATTTTGATCAGCATTTCCAGGATTTTGGTTGAATTGACCAAGTTAATTCTCTCAGTGCAGGATTTTGGTTAGATTGACCCAGTTATTTTTCTCGGTGTATGTCCATATAAATATATTACATACATATGAGTTTGAACTTACTTACCAGGAAAAAAAGTGCAATCACTCTTACCTCATTATCTGAGCTTTTAGTTGTGTGATACTCATATAATACTTTTTCGAAAATTATATTTATAACTTATAACGGCGCCAGAGAAAAGCACGTATCTATTCACTGTTATTGAGAAACTTTGTAACTTATTGCTACGCGAGGAAACATCGTAAGTCCTCGTTATCATCGATATGACTTACGATTTTTCCTTGCGTATAACAACGAGTTACGATGTTCTATAATGGTAGTGAAAAGATACGTGCGCTTTTTTTCTGGTACCTATCGAGAAGTTCGTAAATAATGAAATATTTAGATGTGTGTAAACCGAGAAAACAGTTCATTCATAGTTAACGAATGTTTGTTTGAATGTGGCGAAAAAAACACCTTGTTGGGCCGAGTAAATATTCGTTACACCGAGAAAATGTGTGCGTTGACTCTACTGAATATCACTTAAGCCAACTACAGCTGTGATGTTAAATATGCGGAACCTAAACCCGAAGTTGTCCAAATTGCGCGTCGCAGTTGGATGATTGTTTTTCATAAACTTCATCTGTGTGTACTTGAAATAATTTGTTCGGGAACTTATATGAACTTATTGAAACATTGGAATAATAATAAACCGAATAATATAATTAATTCAATTACTCAAGCACTGTTTCAATTTCTGAACATTTGAGGCAACTGCGTCAGTAGCTGAGTAAACTGAACAAGTCAACTATGCCGTGAAGTTGGATTTACCGCATTAACTTAGTTTCGTCGACTTTCATTTAGTCGTGCTAATTAAAATTCGATTTGATTAACTACAAATTCTTCGACCATATGGTGCAGTTGCAAGCACAAACATTTGTCTTCGGTGTAACTGTTATGATATTTGTTTGGTACAATTAAATCCTTCGAGGCAACTGCATTCGAATGAAATAAATATTTCAATAATTAACATATACATATTTTCTCATCCTAACGAAATACTTACTTCGTCGCATTTAAACTCACAATCATTAACTATCGATAAACTGTTTTCTCGGTGCACATCCGACAAACGTACAAGC
Source organism: Xiphydria camelus (assembly GCA_963678675.1). Classification (NCBI taxonomy): domain Eukaryota; kingdom Metazoa; phylum Arthropoda; class Insecta; order Hymenoptera; family Xiphydriidae; genus Xiphydria; species Xiphydria camelus. The sequence goes on from OY783201.1 coordinate 13,289,998, forward strand.
GATCGTTCCGATACGTACCCTATATACCTACGTATTCCATCATACGCCGGCGCTCCCGAAGCAGTAACCTGAGTTAAAAAAATTGTATGTCAATTTCATCAAGTTTTTATCTAAAATTGATCATACTGGATGTGATGCAAGAATGATCCGACTCAAGCAACACGCTTTACAATTAGTCTAAATAATGTTACCCACTGAAAATGACGTCATTTTTTTCTCAAAACGACACCAAACGTCTTTCAAAAATGACAAAATAATGAAGTTTTGTCATTGTTTTATAATTTCTGAAAGACGTTTGATGTCATTTTGACAAAAGATATGACGTCGTATAGTGAGTGACACTATTTTGACTAAAGTGTGTTGTTTGGGAAAGAATGAGAACATTATAATTTTAACGTGGTACATTTTTACCTCATTCCTGTCCATTTTTGATTACACTTTGATCTGCTTTCGACTTGAAAATTATATTTAAACGGTATGTGTAATGAATTTAAAATGGTTTCTTTCATTGGTTTCTTGGTTTTCACATTGAAAGTCGATCAAAATGCGGTCAATGAAAAAAAAATGGACCACATCAAAGTCATAATAGGTATTCTCATTATTCGGATCATTTTGACATCACATCGAGAGTGATATCCATTCTTGATAGTAGGTATTTTCACCAAATTGCCATCCGATGTTTTTACCCAACAAGAGAAAAAGATAACACGCGAAGAGGAAATCATTTTAATCGGCTACTCCAGTTCCCACGCGCGAGACTCTTTATATACCTGTCCGCATACGGCGGCGGAGATCGTGCATGCCCGGGGTCTACCGCGCGCGCGCGTCTAAATGACAGCGAACACTCGTAGACGTTGAAGAGCCCGGGCCACCTCTCGAGGCAAAGTTTAATGACGCAATAAAAATCCCCGGAGGTCGTAAGATAAAGCCCAACCCGGCCGGGTGAACCCTGTGTGGGTTCACATTTTTTTCGGTACACTGACCGCGGACGCGATATTGTTATACGAGCGAGGGCCGCGCTTCCTCCCGGGAAAAAGGACTCGTAAAATTGAAATTTCCGCTTTGATAGAAGGGCGGAGGAGGGAGGGGGCACAATTAAAGTCTTATTAACGACGGGATTCGGTAATTTGTCGACTCGGCCGCTCGCTCGCCGGGGTCCTTCCTCTCGAGATACGGCTGCAGAGAGCACGGATGCGGATGCTGCGCAGCCCCGTTAATCGGTACCTATGCGTAGGTACCTATCGTCGCTTATCAGGACGATCTCGGTGCAGGCGAATAAATAGATCGGATCCTCGGACGCGGCCGCGTGATGTAACCGCCTCGATTGAGATTTTATGCATATACCTACGCATATGCCTCATTACGCGTTTACTGCGCGGCGTGCGTACGAAAACTGCAATTAGCGAGGGACGTATCTACATTGCGTGTAGGTACCTACGCCCTTCTATGTAGAGGTACAAAGGAGGCAACGGGGACTCGAAGGGTAGCGGATGACGTCCCACTAATTAACCATATTACTCGGGCTAAATAATTATTACACGCGAGAGATTGCTGCCGGAACTCGACGACTAATTCGCATGAGTACCTAATTAGAGGCGCGCGGCGCGTATTAATGCGGGCGTTTCGAGGTTCGTGTTTCGGGGTTCGAATGGAATTAAGATTCCAAAAAATCATTTCGAAGCAAATTTTTGCAATAATCACATTCAAAGTTAATGAACAGAAACTGGTGCGCTCTTATCCAACTCTTATTACCCTGAAATCTACTCGATATTGAATCGAATCAGATAATCTCATTCGTAATTCTGAGTCCTTGTCATAGCCAGTTCGTTCATACAGAAAAGTTGTGTGCCGTGGTTCCACGTTGACTAGACTTTTATCGCCGGAAGCAATAGAGTCCTGGAGCAGGTCGGCCCTCAGTCATAGAACTATGTTTTAAAAATTGGCAGGCAAAACCAAACGGGCACGGCTGCCGAGGGCTACATTTCCTGAACTTAGGATAAGCGTTCGCGACGGCAATCGCGAAGATCATGAAGATGGCGAATATAACACAGAACTTCATATTGTAATCGTACAGTTTTCCGGATACCGACAACAATAATTATATAATAATTGGCAGACTGATGAGTGTTCTAACTGCAGCGCACCTCATCGCGCCTTTTATATAAACGTTTGTACCGAGCACGCATGCAAGACGGACAACGTGTTATATTTGGTTAGGTAAGTCAACCTGTCGGCGAGTGTGGAAGATAAAGTAAATTTATTGCTCTTTGAGAATACATGTTTTTATTATATGTCTGTTCTATTGAATAAATTAATTTGACTATCGCAGTCTGATTATGTAATATGTAATAAGATATAGACTGCCGATACGTCCGTACGCGACGAATAAATTGATGAAAAAATCCAGCTGACAATGAGTCGGTCAAATGTCGTCAACTGACTCTCATTTAGTTGAATCGAAGACCGAGTGAAACAATTTGATACCAATTTAATGAGAGAGTATAGTGTGAAGAACAGATAATTTTCGACGCGTTACTAAAAAAATGATCCAAAGAATAAGAATGCTCTATGATTTTAATATGGTCTATCTCTTATTTTATTTATATCCGGTTTTCAACGAACTTTTAATTTGAAAATGATAGTAGCCATTTTAAATGGAAAATAGATGAAAATGTGGTAACAAATTGTTACAAATAATTAAAAAAATGGACTTCATTAAAATCATAGCATTCTTATACTTTGGATCATGTTTTAATCACGTCGAGAATGATCCACTTTTCATCAAATTTTGATCAAATCGGCATCAAATCGTTTTACTCGGGATAATTTTTTTATCGAATCGGTTGTTACGCTCAGCGCAATCACGCTTCCCTCTGCATCACGATTATCGTTCCCCCGCGGTATACGCAGGTACGCTCCGAGCATTTCGACCTTTTTTCCTCCGAACCATCGCCGATCCCTAGACGCTTTCCTCTCCAACCATCGTAGATGCACCCCCGAAAAAACTGACTTTCTCTTTTACAACCACTTCTGACTCACTACCCACGCTTTTATGGTGCCCATCCACGTACAGGCGGACTGCAGTCCGTGGACTGACAGTTCTGATCTGCAGTCCCGAACTGTCATTGACCACACACGTACAGTTCTGCGGACTGCAGGCCGTCGTCGGACAGTCCAGGGACTGCAGGCCGCCGGATGATTCGCCATACACGCACAGTTCATGAGTCAGTTCAGTTTGATCAATTGTGTTTGGAAGAAGAAATATATATGAGGGGTATAGATGCCAAGCCCGCCAAGTCACATTTATAGCAATTCACAGGAAACGTCAAAAACTGGTGCAGACGGCCATTGCCTTGCATTGGCAACTGTATTTTCTACCTTATATTATTATTAACGGTTTAAGGTGGAATTTGCACCTAAATTATGTTCGACCTTATCCACGTACTTATAAAGAACAAATTCCCGTATCTACCTCAAATTTGACAAAAATGAACTTGGCGGGTTTTGCATATATACCCCTTATGTCTAATATTTAACATGGTTGTGAGAAAAGGGAAGCTTATTTTGTTCCTTATAATTATGTTGTTAAGTTATCGACATACGAGAAACCGGCAATGTTTTTAGGTAAAAGAATGCCAATGTACAGATGATCCTGATTATGAATTTAATTTACATCGTGGAAATGAAGAGATTCAATCCGAACGTATCGAATTATTATTGCCAAGAGTTGTTTCTACGCATAAGTATGGCGGTGTTTGCGGATCAACGAACAACATAACTGTCATTCCTTTTGAAGCTCGAAAGCAAGCGTATATTAAAAAAAGTGTATTTATTCCTATTGGAAATCGATGCTGCAAAAATCATTTGATCAAAGAAAAGTTCTACGAAGACGATCTGTGCCTTTTAAAAGTGATTTTTAATTCAAGTTTTGTAGAAACTTCTGATCTACAAAAATTGCTAGATAATCTTGATGCTGGAGGCCGCGATTCTTTACTTATAGGAATAATAAGTAATTTCTCTTATTCTGAAGATCAAGTGAAGTTACTGACTGGTTTCTCATATAAAAATATAAATGAAATACGAAATATGCTTCCTTCTATGCGCGATAATGATAATCGATCAGTGCTTCAAGCGGTTGTTGTATTTCTTATCAAATTAAGAAGTGGGAATTCAAATAGTACGATTTCTTCCTTTTTAATTCAAGCGAGAAATTCAAGCGGGGGTAGTTTTCATATGCTTATCCGGCTATACCCTTTAACATTTCGATAATCTAAATGCGGTATATGCTAACTGCTCAGGTAAAAAGCGGTATGTGCACCGACGCTTATTGTAGATACCACTGTTTGACTGTGTATGATGCAATACCGCGTTTCACGTTTCAACGGCTCAGAAATTGAAGGATGACGAAAAATTTGCAAAATGACAGTACGTTACCTCCCGCAATCGATTTCGTAATTGTTGATGGATTTTTTTTAATTCGTCGTATTAAAGGTGTGCCAAAGTCGTTCGGCAATATTTCAAAGAAAATTCTACAAATTCTATACAGTTCTGATGCTCCACGTGTACATATAGTTTCTCATCAGTATTCTCTGCCTTCAGTCAAAGATTACGAGCGTTCGTTGCGAGGAGGTTTCGAAACTGATTACGAGTACGTCATCTGTGGTCCAAAACAAGCTAGACCATCTGACTTTTCGAAAGAACTTGGAAATGATAAATTCAAAGAAGATTTAGTCGTTTTTCTAATTTCACCCTAGCAAACTCGAGAAGTAGGTACCTTTATTGGTAACAAAAATCTCTTTATCTGTATATATAAAATAAAGTCGGGTTAGTTATACAATTTATAACTAAAGAATGGCTGGACAGATTTTTATGACTTCTGACTCTTGGATTTGTCTCCGCGATGAATAGCAGAATATATTGATTCGTTTCACAATAAAGCAAATGCCTTGCTGTAAAGTGAATTAAATTAGTTTAAATATAATTAAAATACATTTCGTTTTTAAGTTAACACAACATTTATTGATTCTGAGGCGGTACGAAGTTCGCCGGGTCAGCTAGTTAAGTATATACCTAAAATAGTTTTTCGGATCGACGATCGACTCAAAACTCCGTCCACCACCAATCGCCTACGAGCCAGCGCGACGACGACGCCGCCGCCGCTCCCCTTCCCTTCCCTCTTTCCACCCCCTCCATCACCTTTCCTCCCCTCTGAATTGACAGAAAATTTTTAACATCGATGAAAGCAGTTCAGCACGACAGGCCTGGACTGCAGATCAACCGCCACACACGCACAGTTTTCTAACAGTTTCGACGGACAGCAGGCGAACTGTACGTGTATGGTGAAATTTGGACTGAGAAGGCGGGATCGCTCACAGTTCGAGACTGCAGCATCAATTTTCTCGTTTTTACTGTTCCTGCAGATTCCGCTTTTTAATTGTAGACGGCACTGTAGCAGCACCGCTAATCTTTTCGTACATCGGAAATAAAACATATCGAGTACCAAACCGCCCAAATGCCGTAGAGGCATCGCTCGAGTGGAAGCATCAATCGCCCGGGCACCGTAGCAGTGCCCGTGGAATGAGAGCGTCGAACGAGCGTGGAGTGCAACTGACAGATAATTTTTCATATCAATAAAAGTTTAGCATGACAGGCCTGGACTGCAGATCAACCGCCACACACGCACAGTTTCCTACCAGTTTCGACGGACTGCAGGCGAACTGTACGTGTATGGTGAAATTTGGACTGAAGGCGGGATCGCTCACAGTCCGGGACTGCAGTCCGACTGTACGTGGATGGACACCATAATGGTAGATTTTCCCTTTCCCGTTTGCAGTTTTTTCTCCCCCACTCCCCTTCGCTAAGGGATAATATTAGGACCGAACGAGCCACCGACGCCGTCTTTTCCGTTTTTTCCATCGATACCCGGGGCAGAATTTTTGTTTTCAAGTTGTCCTCAAAATTGGCATTTCTATTGTTCTCTCCAAGAAGCAAGCGATGTTTACTTTCAAATGGTCCTCAGAAATCTCAATGAGAATTTATATTGGTTTCAGTTTGTCTTCAAAAATGTACTTCTTCAGTGACAAGCAATTTTATGTTGTCTATTTGTAATCATTATTTTCAAATACTTTCACGAGAAAATATTTTACTTTCAGATTGTCCTCAAAAATGTATTTCTCGTCATAAAACAATTTTTGTTGTCTATTTGTACTGATTAATTTCAAGAATTTTGACGAGACACTATATTATTCTCACATTATCCTCAAAGAAGTACATGCGCGAATGAAAAGAGAGTTTACCCGGGTCGAAATTCTATATACTATATATAACACTTTTTTCAGCTCGCAAAATACTCGAATCTCGCGAATTCGCAAAAAGCTGCAGTTTACGAGGCCGAAGCGAGCATTTGAAGAAAATTTTATTCTTTTAACACACACTATGTACTCGCATAAGACTCCCGATCAAAAATAATATATTTAATCAGCTGATCATGAGAGTCTTATGCGAGTACATAGTGAGTGTTGAAAAAATAAAATTCTCTTTGAATGCTCACCTCGGCATCGGAAACTGCAGTTTTTTCTGAATTTGCAAGATTCGAGTATTTTGCGAGCTTAATAGAGTTTTAGCATTTCGACCCGGGCAAGAATTAGACATGTGAAAGCGGTTTACAACGTTGGTAGATGCTAATATATCAAGGTAAAATGAAAAACATTATTCATATTTTTCCGTCCCATTTTATTCCAATTCTTTGTTGTTTACAGGGTTACAAATATAAGTAGTCCCATTTATATCTATGTGTATGCATACAGAAATCAAATTGTCGATCGGAAGAAGAATGAATTTCGCAAAATCTGTACATATACCTTGTTCGATGTAAGCAATTTTTGTCGTAATTTTTTTGTCCCCAGTAATTTGAAATGCAATATTCGTACTCATGCATTTAATAAGAGCGAAGTGCTCTTCTGTACACTGGCAGTGCTCCTCACAATCGCAGTTCAATATTCCTTTGTAAAATGCATAGATAAAACCAAAGCCGTTAGCATTGTTTGCGATATTAAGATAAGCTACACACGAAGAGTTTGTGAGTAGGTTTCCTGATTTATACATTTCTCCAACATACAGTTGGTTGTTTTTCAAAAGTCGAAGGTATTTTTTTACATTTCTTTTACAAAAATCAATTGCATTACAATTTGTTCGCAATATTTGCCTGTCGGTGTCGCTCAGGTTAGTATACGTTCCAATACTGTAACAATCGGCGTTTAATTCTTCGCAAATTTTTAATTGGCGTTTTCACTGTGTACATACATTTTTTAAATTACCATCTGGAAGTTGTTGCAAATAACGTTCCATTTTTATCGTTTGTAAGTGTGTAGTGGCAACTTGGGAATCAACATATCGTGTACCATGAATCAACTTTAAATAGTGACCATTTAGATCTTCGTACCTGTAGCAAGAATGGGCCCACAGTGGGCCTGTTTGTTTAACACATTCAGGTAAGTGCAGTAACATGTGAATATTAATAGAACAAAATTGGGCCCCATAGAATATTTCAAATTGACGGACAAATTTATGCAGGAAATTTTCAGCTGTCGAGATCATGTTCATAGAAATTTTGTTTGTACTTAACAGAGCAATACCAGCGACTAATAAAGAGTAGTGATCTAGATAGTGGTCTTTCATCACACCACTAAGCACAGGAATAGAGTAATAAAAGAACCATAATCTCAATTCTGAAGATTTCCAGTGCAGCAGATCAGATACTGATCTTGGCAGACGGTGAACGAACGATGGGGGCTTAATGCTACAAAGTCGCGAGCTAATTTCCTCAATTGCTGAGTACAGTGAAAAATCAAAATTGCGATATTTAACGTCAAACAGCAGCATCATTATTTTTTTTACTACTCCACTATCGACGCAATGCATCTTGTCTATCGCTGTCCCCTTCACAAAATCGAACATCAATTTAGACAAGATAGTATAGCCTTTCACTCCATTCACTGCTTTGCCTTCTTGTAATGCTGTTTGCGCGTATCGTTCACATTTTTCCTTAGTTCTTAATGTGGGTTTAAAAGGTCTGTCTTCTGTTCCATTGTATGGATAAATATGTGTATGGCTACCAGATTCCGTGAAACTTGTTTCCCCCTTGGAAAAACAGACAGGACATCCAAAACTGCCATTATGATGTGTAAAATTAAGACAATCGCTTCTGGCTAATAAATCTGCTGTACCGAATAATAGAGTTGCTTTCACTGTAATTACTTTTTTGTTTGGTAAAATTATTTTAACGCCGTTTTTATATAAATTGAAAAGTGGATTAAGGCAATCTAAGAAAGAACTGAAATCTGGTTTAACAGAACCATACCAAATGCCAGCTAGCAATAAATTTTCTTTTTTTATTCTTTCTTCCCAAGGTAATTCATTAATTATCAAATACATCGGCCACATACTGATCTTGCATGATTTAAAAACAGGCACACCGTCGGTGTACCATGTTAAAGAAATGTTGTTTGGATCTTTTAAAAAACCGTCATCAAACATATTTTTATAAATTGTAGAATCGTACACATCAGTAATGAAGTTCGGAATGACTTGTCTGTTTATCCTGTACTGTAAACTGTTATGAAATCCTTCGCGTTTAAACATTTCTCGCAACTGAGTGGTCAACGGTATTTGTAGAAAGTGCGATACATTATGCTTCCTTTTTTTTTTGCATTTAGTACATCTACTTTTTTCCGTCTGCAATCGTCCATTGCACCACGTACAAACAAATTTTTTTTTCCAACAGTTGGTTGTGGACAAAGAAAAATACTTTTGAAACTTATAAATACTATTCCGGAATAAATTTTGCTGTGGGCAGTGTAAATTGATGATTTGCAACAAAAAAGAAAGAGCGCGTCGTGTAATATTGGTCCTCAGGAAAAATGTAAGTATGAGTACCATACTTTCATTCACCGTCAATGGTGCATCTCTGTACAATGGTTCATTCATACTATTATGTTCGATTGGTTGAAATTCCTCATTGCTATCATCTCCGGTAAATTCATCGTCATCATTATCTGTGTTGAACTCTCCTTCATCCTCATTCCTTCTTTCTTCCTCGTTTACATTTTCTTCCCCTGAGCGGTCCGATTCCTGGGTAAGTTCATCATCCTGCTCCTCGCTTCTGGAGGACTGCTGCTCGTCATCATCTGATCTCTGGTCTGCAATTCCTGATTCCCTGACTTCAACTTCTTCGTCGTTAGATATTTCCATCGATTCTGTCGGTGGAGGTGTACATTGCAGACGAAGCCTACATATAAGTTAGAATCATACACTTGTCACCAATTTTGTAACATAACAATTTAAGAGTGATAATTCAAAACCGGCTAAATTACAAATCGTAAATGATTCACTTCCTGATGCTGATCACTGAAAAATGAGTCTTATTTGATTTGTTGGTTAGCCGATTTTGGATTATCACTCTTCAATTGGTATTAATAACTAACGAGATTTACGATTATACTTTCAAACTGTGGCACAAGCAGCAATTGACACGTAATTAACACTTATCCGAATCGCCAACTTTTGCCACTATTATGGCGGGGCATACAAAAGTTAAGTAAAAAATATTGTTTTTATTTACCTTTTATTAATTGTGGACATCATTTGAACGCAAAGCCGTTGTTTACTCTTGTTTGAATATTCACTAAATGCTTTGCGCATGTTTGCCGATATATTCACAACTTTCGTATGTACAAAAATAATGTTGTACTCTTCCGAGCGCGAGAAGGAGTGGAGGCCTTTCTCGAGTCACTCGCACAGTTACGTATACGCATCTTACCGAATAGACCAATCAGGATCAAGTATTCCGTTGTGGTGGGGGTCCTGATTGGTCTATTCGCTAAGAAGCGTATACGTTTCTCTCGAACTACTCGCGAGATCGCAACTGCGAGCTGATTGGCGGGAACTGGTGACCTAAGTAAAAGTACAGCTTGTTTCGACAAGCGCTAACTATTCGAAAGTTACGCTCGGCTGAAGGGTCGTCGGTTCGGGTCGAATAAAAGCGGATAGGGCTGTATAAGTTCGCTGTTTTATTTCTTTATTTTTGGCAGTTTAGAAAGTACCGAATCGACCCTTGCAGGCCTTTTTTTTTGCCTGCGACGCGCTGGCCGTGGGACTCACCACCGCGTCTTCCCTTGTTCCAACGCCACGCCATGAGACAAAGCGGAACGCGAAAACGTACCCCACCACGCTACCCCCGCCGATGGCTACCTTTTTGTTCGCGTTTTGACTTTGTCTAGGAAAACGCGCGGTGAAATTCTCAGAGCTCACCGAGAACCGACGCGCAACGCCTCGTGCTATCCGTCTTCGTGCCGCGACTCTCAATTCCAATCGAATCTTCATTTAGTTTTATTTAGCAATTTTCTTTGTGTCCAGTTTTGTGGAATAAAGGTTTTTTCACCTACTATCTACTGCGATAAACAACGACGATTTTACAGTTTCAGAAAGGTAAAAATTAAAAATACTTGCCCTGAATATCGGTTTACCTGAATGCCGTTGAAACCACGTTTATCGAAAATATTATTTAGCAATAAACTAACGTGGAAGTCACACGAACATGATTGTCACCACGACGTAGAACAAGAAAAAATTATATTTGCATGAAATACGTATTAAAATTGAGCTTCTACGTTAATAATCGTATGAAAAATGTTGTCGATGTAATTTTTCGTAAAAATTGTGAACTATTTCAGTTATTTGTGAACAAAACTCAATTAAAAAAATTAACCTTTAATTATTCTGCAGGATTTTAAAAACAGATTATGTCAACTAAAAAGAATCAGAAAGATCATCAATATGTTCTTGTTTGGTACAAAGGGACTTCCCTTAAGGACGTTATTGAAGCTCAAACATTACCTCGCCGGGGGAAAAAAAATGTTGGCGACGAGACCACTATAATTTTTAAAAACAACCAAACTGGTTTAAGAGAATCAGTGCAAGTAAAAATTGTGCAATATGGAGGTGAGTGTCTGCTTGCAGCAATTGAAGAAGTTTTTTCAGTTGTGAATTCGAATTTAAAAGCTAATATTGAGTACATCACATGTTTAAGCGTCCATTGAAGAACTTGATAAAATTCTGCTCGACTCAAACGGGATGATTTGTTCACCAGCAACGAAAATGTGTATGCCGAAGATGGTAGAAGCTGCCAAAGAGATTAAGAAAGAAAAGAAAAAGGTTTCAGCTCAACGAAAACAAATTCAAAGAGAAAATGAAGAAAAAATTGCTAATTATCAATCACTTTTTCCGACGTCACAACTGGCAAATCCCTTCCCTCAAAAAGGAAAAAGAACCGCAGGTGAGAGATGTGTTGACAAGTTACAAGCCAAAATTCGAAAATGTCAAGATGCTACAGAGGAAGATACAGAAAATGCAGAAGAAAGCGAAGAAGTAGATACCGATAGAGAAGAGATCGATCCCAAAACAAACCAGGATCAAGGAGATATCGAAGGAGCATCGACTGTACAAAACATTGATTCTGACAAAGAAAACAACGATAGAAATAGACAAGTTGAAGTTCCTATGACATATTTCTTTGGTACTAAAGGTAATTAGTTACTTTTTCTCATGTTTTTCATTTCTGTTAAATGCAATCGTAAACATGTATTGTTTTTGTTTCAGTTACCGAAGAAATTGTCATTTTCTATGAAAACTTGGGGAAACAGCTGAGAAAACAGTTGGAAGAGCAGAACAAGACGAAAGACCAACTACAAATACTACAGGTACTGTGCAATTTTTACAATAAATTTCAACTTCTATTCTATCTATTAAATAAATTGCACGAAAATAAATCTCCTATCCTTGTTTTTCAGAAAGCAGATGAATTTTTAACCGTCAGTGAATCTAAGGTAAATATAGGAATGATGCTATAATTATGAATGATATTCAACGAAAATAATTTGCTTTTTTTGTAATTTTTCTAGAAAGAAATAGCTCCAAACACAGGCGTATACTTCTTGACCAATTTGATCACTTGCATTGAAATACAAAGTGGCTGGACAGAGGCAAAACCTTTCTGCGATTGGAGGAAGGTGTCGACCATGGCCCTAACGCATATCTATGGAGAAAACCTCAAAAACTTTTGTGCGCTGGGACAAAAAAGTGACCGGCCAGGATTAAATGACAAATTACTGAAGGGAATCTACGGTATACTATCACTTCATTCATATATTGAGACTTTAACAGATGTAAAATTATAAAAAATTCAGTACCACGAAATTTGGTTTTTGATAACGTTATGATAAGCTGTACAATTTATTTTCCAAACTAATTATCTCAGATTGGTGCCAATTAAGAAACGAAACAGCAATTTTGTGGCCGGATTTCGTCTCGCACGTTAACCAAGTTTGCGGAAATAAAAGACGATACAAAAAAAAATCAGTCAAAGCAGTGACCCCGAATATGACCCCGCAAAACACTTTGCCTGTAAAAAAGTCTACCAAACGTGATGAATTTGCGACATCAAACATGGCAACAGCTGTTGCTACGAATAAAACATTTGCTGCGCAACCAGAAAAGTATGGAACTTTTGTCGAAAACAAAGTGGCACAATTTTATACTACTGTATTATCAAAATACTAACTTTCTTTTTTTTACAGTGTTACCTCATTAGTTTCTGATGAAATGAATAAAGGGATGTCCCCAAATTTTCTACCTCCACGTTCATCGACTGCGACTTCCCATTCTACTCAGCAGGAAATACCATCAGGCTCAACCTACTCCAACTTAAACTGTAGTCAACAAAACGTGTCATCAAGTTGTTATTCGTCTACCAAACGTGATGAATTTGCGACATCAAACATGGCAACAGCTGTTGCTACGAATAAAACATTTGCTGCGCAACCAGAAAAGTATGGAACTTTTGTCGAAAACAAAGTGGCACAATTTTATACTACTGTATTATCAAAATACTAACTTTCTTTTTTTTACAGTGTTACCTCATTAGTTTCTGATGAAATGAATAAAGGGATGTCCCCAAATTTTCTACCTCCACGTTCATCGACTGCGACTTACCATTCTACTCAGCAGGAAATACCATCAGGCTCAACCTACTCCAACTTAAACTGTAGTCAACAAAACGTGTCATCAAGTTGTTATTCATCTAATAGAGACAACGCTTGTCATTTCGACAATAATGCGATGTCATTTCTTCATTATTTAAATAATTAGTCAACCCCTGCCAGTGTGACGTAATTAAAAGTGACATTTAATTTCATTAAAAAATAAATTGAGTTTCCATATAAGTATAAAGTTTTCATTTCTATACCTACAATTATTAAAAATCGCATGTGAAGATTTTGAGAACAATTTGAGCGCAAACGTGTCATGGAAATGGAAGATTTGGAAAATAATCTGAAAACAAACTTGTCGTGGGAAGTGAAAATTTTGAGAATAATCTGAGAGCAAACTTGTAATAGAAATTGAAAATTTTGAGGACAAAATGAGTACCTAGTAGTTACCGTGGTTTTCAAATTGCCTTCAAAATCTTCCATTCTTAGGAATTACTGTTACTTACTGACACTTATGAAGACAAAATGATGACAATTTTTGTCCTCGTTTTATCCTCAAACTTCAGATAGTGGACAAAAGAAAGATTATGAAGACAAATAGAGGACAAAAATAACATGTATTCACTTATCCCGGTTTCTTCACATTATTGTCACATTCTTGTCATTGCTCTCAACATTTTCTGGCTGAAATTCTGCCCCGGGTAGTTTGACATCGTAGCTTCGATAGCTAGTTTTAGGGGGCATTTACACGGGTCGATTTTCGCCGTGCGACTGGTCGCTTAAGGCCATCACACAGAAAATTCCGTAAGCCGTAAGACGTAAGACGTAAGCGAATAGACCAATCAGGATCAAGTATTCTCATGTCCGTAAGACGTAAGAACCCCACCACTTTCATCCGTAAGACGTAAAACGTAACGTCGAAAACTTTCGTCCGGTTGAAATTCTTACGGCGAAGGTCTTACGGACAACCAATCACAAAGTTTCCCGGGTTATTTGATATCATAGGCCCATAAAAATAAATGTTTTTCTCTGTATTTCGAACCAGACCAGGTGTGATTCTTGTAGATTGATGTACGCTAAAAACGAATCTGACTCTCAAATTTGCGTACCAGGTCAGAATTTCGAGATACTTGGGGTTAAATGTACGAAAACGTGCGATTTTGGCTATATTCACAGCTCCGTACAATAAAAGTAAAAAATTTTTCTTAATTGCACATGCAACATTTGAAAGTGTTGTTTTTGAACTTTATAATACCTTGATTGCTCCTAAACGATTTTTTTAAGCTAAATTTCAATACGATAAGTCTATCCTTCAAGTTCACCGCGCCACGCGTGCATACAGCCGCTCTAGAGCTGTTTACATCTAACCTAAAATCTAGAAGTGTCAGTTTGATATTGTTCATAATTTCACGTCAATTGGGAAGAAAAGCTTAACATGTCTCCGATGTCAACGCTCTCCCACCAACGTCATCATTTACAATTGAGGAAGACCCGCTAGATATTCCATCCAGTCAAATGGTTGGAGTACAATTTCGCAACAGTTCACAAGCACACAAAAGGAAGTAAGTGTGGTTCAAAATAATCTCTCATTTTTTCATCCATTTGTTTCTCATCAAACTATATATCCATTTATACGTTTCCTTTTTAGGGTTCACACAAATGTCTCCGATGTCAACGCTCTCCCACCAACGTCATCATTTACAATTGAGGAAGACCCGCTAGATATTCCATCCAGTCAAATGGTTGGAGTACAACTTCTCAATAGCTCACTAGCGTCCAGCACCAAACAACAAGCCAATCCTACGAGCCAATCATTAACTAATTTTTCAACATTATCGGAGGAAAAGAACCAGCGAAAAAAAGCAACCAGACGTCAGGAGAAGAATTTCTCCGAAAGTGATGATTCCAGAAGCTCAATGCTTTCTGGAGGCGAATTCACTTCTCCAGCATCATCAGTGTTCCAAAGAACACCAGGAAAGCCACCCCAAAGGAGGAAGCACGATACCACGGCTTTGGAGAGCACACTCATGACATTGTGCCACATAATGAATGAACGTATTCAGAATGATCACCCTCCTCAAGTTGCTGAGGGGCCAGATGAAACATTTGCAAAATTGATTGTAAATCAACTGAAGACATTGCCAGTCCAGGAGAAGAACAGGAGACAGCAAGCTATAATGCAAATTCTATACGCACCTTATGATCTTTGAATTATGTAAGTAACCAAAGCATTTAATTTGAAGTATATAACCAAAGTGACCGACAGTTAATTTTAACCCTTAACTACTAACGTACTAAAAGTACAGCACTCTGTCACTAACTTGGTTAAAAAAATGATAAATTGATTATAAAGGAGGGGGAAATTGGTATATTCTGTACAGTGCTCTCGTCTGTGTGACGTATGATTAGTAGTTAGGGGTTAAAATGGTTAATATGTAACCAAAGTTTTTTCACATATGTTTTTAATAGTTTATAAATCATTACATTTTATATCGTTTTAATTTCATCATATTTTTTCCAGACAGTATGTAAGAATAGCTGTAGAATTGGATTAGGGGCTAAGGCGATAGAGTTTGAAAGAAGGCTAGAGGAATCGACGGGAAGAATACTGACAAAAGAAGAGCTAACAGAGAAAAAATTAGGTACAAGAAGGACGAAGAGTATCTTAACCCTTTCGGTATTAGCGCCGGATATATCCGACATCCATCTGGTCATCTGTGTCGCCAAGCGCCAGATATATCCGGCATCCATCTGATGACCTGTGTGGACGAGCGCCGGATATATTCAGCATCCGTCTGATGATCGGTATGGATGAGTGCCAATCACAGCCAATTATATTATTAGCCGTTATACGTATAATCATATATTAGTTAGAAATAAGTAAACAGTAATTGAGGGGGTCAGAAGCCAAGGGGTCTAAGTCGATTTTTTTTTCAATATCGAGTTAAGTGCAGAAATTAAAACTTAATATATTATTAGGTAATATATCTTATTAATATTATTGATTTGATTTCTGCACTTAATTCGATATTGACAAAAAATCGACTTGGACCCCTTGGCTTCTGACCCCCTCAACTGTTGTGTATATCATCTTGTACATAATCATATAATCTGTATATAATTTTGTATATAATTCTGTGTAGCACATTTTATATAAATATCTTTTAATATTAATGCTACAAACAATACTTGTTGGAATTTCGTATATAATCATATAATCTGTATGTAATTTTGTATATAATTCTGTGTAGAATTTTATATAAATATCTTTTAATATTAAAGCTACAAACGATACTTGTTGGATTAAAAATATTGTATTACTAAGCACGTTCTTATTTAACGCTTAAGAAAATCTTCATACAAAATAGGACTGATCTCCAGTTGCGACGTATCTGCTCAAAACAATACACATATATGCAATTATTCTATCTAAATATTGCGTCCATATATTTCATAAATTTGGAAAATAAAATACCTCAGTGTTATATAGCGAGTCACTGTTCCGGTACCAATGCTCTGCGGCTTCTCTTATTTAGGGACGGTCTCATCATTTCCAACAATTGGTTGAAAATTGGCACTGTCATTCTCGTATACCGGAAAAACATTTGTGGATCATTTCTGATCTCCTGGAACAAATTCTCAAAGTCCCCTTATGCAGAACGCATACGATTTATTGGTCAAACCCACCATCGACGATTTAACCATCTTCGTGATCGTTTCTTCTTGAAACAAGCAGACCCGTAGCCACTAACAAAATCCCCAACAATATTTCATCGTTGCTCGGCATGTTTGAACTACCTGAAAAATAATTTTATCTGTATAAAATAGGCATAGGAAATGAAAATATTTTTTTCCAGGGTTCTTCAAGAGATATTTATGTGATAAAATTTCAGAGAATGCTATCACGTCATGTTCATCAAACTATATCTCGAGAATAATATTGTCGAATGTTATTATTTATATTTTTTATGAAAAAAGCAGATGAATCTGACAGTTCTGACTCTTCACGTCATGCATTTTACATTGCGGTTCACTGTATCCTTATGTCAATCTAGGAATGGCTTTTCTGTTTATTATATATAGGAACTGAGAGTGTAATCAATAATTAAATGTACTTACTGTTAAGCTTTTCTTCCCAATTGAAATGAAATTATTATCAAACTGTCACTTCTACCTAGATTCTAAGTTACATGTAAATAGAGGGTGGGGACAGCGTTTTTTTTCAGGATTGGTCAAAGCTTACGTCTTACGCCGCGTTTGTGTCATGAACCTTACGTTTTACGTTTTACGTCTTACGTCTTACGGCTTACGGAATTTTCTGTGTGATGGCCTTTACCTGGAAACGCCAGGGTGTTAAGTCGGTGTCCGCGAGACGACCTGTGTGTATGGATGCCGACTATAGTGGGCGTTCGCGAAACTTAATAATAACTTAATATTCATACAATATACTCATTTTCATGTTTTTCATATAATACGATGAAATAGTTGTTATGTAGTTCTTAAAAAAGTGTACGTACAAGACAATCACAAAGTGGCGTCGGAAGACGTAAGACCGAACATTGAAGACTACCGACGTGCAAAATTCACACTTCGCAGGAAAGGGTTAAAAAGCGGTCAGCCGTAGGAAACAAAATTAACGTACCACCACTCCTTTTAGAATTTGCTATCTTGGTGGCCTCCCTGTTATATGTGGTTCGTTAATTTGTTATCTTTAATTTAAACCCTCCTACTGATATGGTATGATGCATTTCTTGAATAATAGACTTTAGAGCTGCTAAACGAACATCACTTCTCCTATAATCTGGTTCTCTTGGGTTCCATAAGCATGGGTGACTTTCGTAGCATTCCAACAAGAGTATGGTATTATTTTCATCCATACTTAATTTATGCAACTCAACGATCTGTACGGCCAAAAGTCGCACGGCCAAAAGTTGGAAGACTACCAACTTTGGCGTTTTCGATTTTAGTCACATTCTGTGCAGTCGATTTGCTATTTACACGGTCGATTTTCGCCGTGCGGGCCGAGTCGTGCGGCGGAAATCGACCCGTGGATGGCCCAAAGTTGGCCTTTTCGATTTTAGTCGCCTTCTGTGCAGTCGATTTGCTATTTACACGGTCGATTTTCGCCGTGCGAGATGAGTCGTGCGGCGGAAATCGACCCGTGGATGGCCCAAAGTTGGCGTTTTCGATTTTAGTCGCCTTCTGTGCAGTCGATTTGCTATTTACACGGTCGATTTTCTGCTTATCAATTCATCGATACTTAATTATATTTTATTCATTGTTGTATTTTAAAATATATGTTTCGATATCAAGTATACTCATTATGAAATTTGTTTCTCTTACGCCTAAAATGAATTCTTCATCTTATCAGACACCCGGAGTGTGTCTATCCATTCTCCCAAGTGTGGGGGCATCTCACCTACAAAATGCCGAAAAGGGAATTTCTTATTTCTTTAGATATCTTGGCTTCTTTTATCCAAATTCTATTTTTCTATTATAGAAATTGTTACGTTCTAATAAACAGACCATGTATTCACATTGAAACAACAACGAATATTGCTATACAATTTTTATTCCTTAGGGGGGGCATCTATCCCACTTTTGCCCATGTGCAGTATCTCTTTTTTATCGCAAGTACCTACAGTAAAATTTGATATATCAGTCTTCCCATGTGCACTGACTCATCCTGCTTTATCTCACATGAATCGTTCCGTATTAATTTGACCGATTTGTCACCCTTGCCACGAGGGATTTAGTTCATAATTTTATCTTGTATATCCGCGGATATAATATACTAACACTTTCTAAAACTCTTCACTCTTATTTAAAAAGTTCACGATTTAAAGGTTAAACCAAACACTTCGATCTGCCGAATTATTGACAGCTATCGGGCAATCAGACGTTTCAAAGTTTTGCTACTATAAATAGCTCCGTGGACCCTTTAAACGTTGCTCAACATATACCGTATGTCCCGGCCAGAACCCCACAGTTGCAGGGATCTTGAAATTTACCATCGGCCGTGTTTGGTCGGTACTCGAGTCATTTTTTACCGGTAGAAGTCGAGTCGGTAGTTAGAGTAGGTGTCAATTCGGGTGATCGAAGCGTCTAACCTCGAAATTGTGAATTTGTGAATAATGGTGAGTAATTTCCATTATTCACAAATTCATAATTTCGTGGTTAAATGCTTGGAACTCCCGAATTGAGACCAACTCTAACTACCGACTCGACTTCTACCGGTAAAAAATGACTCCAGTACCGACCAAGCACGGCCGATGGTAAATTTCAAGATCCCTGCAACTGTGGGGTTCTGGCCGGGACATACGATACCCCGATAGCCAAGCGTGACTTTCACCCAAAAGTCACGCGGTGGCGTCACTGAGTGACATTACTCTGATGCCACAGTGAAGATCCGGAGTGCAAGTTTTTGCCAGAACGGAATACTTGATCCTGATTGGTCTATTCGCTGACGCCGTACAGAACTTTTATTCGCGTCGGACACCGCTGTATGGTGGCGTTTCGTTCTTCCTAAGATGGCCGTCGTTGCGGACCGAATGTCAAGATAACCATGTAACGTAAACAAAGTATTTGTAAATACCTAAAAGTAGTTTTAAGAGTGCAAGTGCAATAAACCCAATTCATAAGTGATGAATATCGATATTGAAGATATCTTGTCAGTTCTAGGAGTCAAAAATGCCGCTAGTGGAAGGAGAAGCGGTATTGAAAAAGCAGTTTGTATTTTCCTGCTAAATCAAAAAGAGAAACCAAAATACAGTGAAAATCGTCGCTTCTTGCATACAATCGTCACATGTAACAAGTGCTCCTCACGAAGTTGAAGTGAACATCTTACTAGTAAACAACAATAAAGAAGTAACGTGCAAGTGCAGCTGGGCCAGAGGAAAACGCAAACATGTTTTTGCAACGCTTCTGTACATAAATCAGTACGGCAAATAGTACCATGTGACGATTGTACGCAAGAAGCGATGATTTTCACTGCATTTTGGTTTCTCTTTTTGATTCCGCAGGAAAATACAAACCTGCTTTCAATACCGCTTCTCCTTCCACTAGCGGAATTTTTGACTCCTAGAATTGATAAGATATCTTCGATACCGATATTCATCACTTATGAATTGGGTTTATTGCACTTGCACTTTTAAAACTACTTTTATTTACAAATTCTTTGTTTATGTTACGTGATTATGTTGACATTTATTTTGAAAAAGAAAAATATCAAATTATTTTACAAAATTTAATGAGAACCTTCGCGAGCAGTCACTAGGCTCGTTCCAACTAACACGAGGACTGGTTCTTAACTCGACGGAGTGTGCGCAGTCTGACCCAGCTGTTCCAACAAACACAGAACTAGTTCTGGAACGATTCCAAAGAGCGTTCCAACTGCGAACTGTAACAGAACTGGTTCTCGGACGGTAATTTCAGTCCCTAGTTCTGAGTTGGAACAATTTTCTAGCACATGCGTAGTAAGGCGCGAGACGCACTCTATTTGAATCGGTGAGTCCAAGAACAGTACAAATGCATAAAGATAGTTTCGAGAAAAAATGAAAAAACGTAATAACTTCACAATGAGTTAATGGCCATCATTTCGAGCTCTTGAAAACTGTAATGAGGGATGCTAAATACGTGGATTTTCTTATGACTGATAGGAATCGGTTCTTGACAATATATGGAGCTTAGAATTTTAAACATTTTGGCTACCTATCTTAACTCAAAACGCCATTTTTTGGACTTATACTGTTCTTGGATTCACCGATTCATTTCTATTCGGAGGCATTGAAGGATATTTTAAAATATACTAAACTTGCTCTAACAAATATGGTTTACTGGCAAAGGTTTAAGTACTAGTACGGAGAAAAAACTTAAATGTTAATTCCGATGATAACGTTAAAAAGGGTCAAAGGAAATTTTTAGAAATTGCGGGAAAAACATGATGGATAACAGAAAACATTTTTTTATTTGGTAATATAATATGTACATGATTCTATTATGTGTATATTATCCTATTCTTTATATAAAATACTGTACGACTTAAGCTATTATATCATAGTATTTTCATTCGCAATTTTTTTCAACTGCTGTTACATATAATGAATCTGAATAAAAGGAGATAATTTCCTTGAGAAATCCAGTTAACAAGCTGGTAAAATTAAATAGTATCATGTACAATACATCATTGGGAATTATTAAAATTCTTCATTGTATGGAATGATTTCGTCCTGGCGTAAATTTTATACTTCATGTTCAGGCATTCGTCCTTCATTTTGAAGTGTTCGTTAAATCTGAAAGAAGCGTACCTATTATCAAAACGATTATCATCAAATGAAATATGAATATTATAAAATGAAAATATCCTGATTATACAATCTGATAATAATTAAATAAACTTACTCCAGAAAATCGAAGTCGATATTTGAATGTTCACTCTGTATAAGCGCCCAGCAACCCCGGAAGAAATGAGATAAAGGAGGAAACTTAAACCTTGGTTAAAGTTTAGTAACAGTATCTTCGGATACATCTGTGTCTTCATTGTATACGTACGAAGATATATTCTAAGCCAAGAGCCCTTTGCAATGTTTCCTCCGGATACAGAGAAGTCAGGATTATCTATACCTGAAAAAAGAAATAAGAGATTTTGTATTACTTCTATGCTATAAAAATGATTAGTTTGTGGTAAATGGATAATTTCATTACCAGCAAATTCAATAAAATGATTGGATATATCAAAAGCCTCAGTTAAAAGCAGTGTACTCATAGTCAATGAAAGTAACGCTATTTTCTTTTTCATTATACAATACATTTCCCAGTAGAAGATCATTGTGAGCGTATACTATAGGACTATCAAGTTCTGAAAGAGTTTCCTTTACACCTTCGCTGCGGATCATGTGGCTCCCACATGAGGGTGTATGTATTTTAAAGCAGGAGCTGTGCGCGGTCCGCAGCGAATGTGTTAAGCATTGATGTTCCTTTTGAAGCACCACATAAGGTCGGATTAGCCATTTGAATCTGGAAACAGAAGAGTATTGGAATACTTTACACAATTAAAATTAGATATCAAGCATACTCCAATTGCTCACTTCGCGTCTTTTGCAGTATCCCTGAATCCCTTTGGCATGATCTAAACACATGATGATAAACACAACCCAGATCCAGAAAATGTATAATACAGGTGGACACGAGAATGCGAGCCCTTCAATCATTTACGCCAATAAACTGAAAATGTAAAACACGAGTCAAGAATGTTTACAGTTGCATTCTGGGACGTTTGTAGGTTAGAGCAGCGCGAAAGCGATTATCCGTAACTTCTAAATGGTTTCTATTTGAAAAATAGCAATTGAAAGAAAGACTTACGTTTCAACAATTAGTTGAACTCAAACATCCGCTTAGGATTAGGATCCGCAAAATGTATACAAAAGGTGGAGAAGCATCCCTGTCTGTCATGTCCGGTTTCTATATTATGACCGGAGTGGAGCAACATCGCGCTCGAAGAGTCGATGGCTCAATTGGTAGAATGCAAGCATTCCCAGTTTCGAAGCATCTCGTAGCCTGAAGATCGCAGGTTCAAATCCCGGTAGGGTGTGAAAAAAAGGTGTGAGTGCCGTTGTACTCACGGAGGATGTGTAAACATCTTACAATTATCTGCGGTTCGAGTTTAATTGGGGAATATGACGTCATAGTTCGACATAAAGAAGTTTAATTTTTTCTATAATAAAATATTTATTATTATTATATTAGATTTATAACTTACTAGCAGCCCGTCCCGGCTTCGCACGGGTAGATTGTGGATTGATTTTGTCCGTCCACCATTGTTTAAATACATTTTTAATACAAAGCTTTTAGTATTTTTCCCGGGCTACGCAATGGTCATATTGGATTTGACCTTGACCATGACCTTCAAGGTTATATCAAGGTCAAATTAATTTTTTTTTTCACGTTCAAATGTGTCCTTGACCATTTTTGTCATGTTACCTTTATTGTCAGCGGAGGTCAAATTTAGGTCAAGTATAGTTTGACTTTTTGAACACCCTGTATAAGATTTACTAACTCAGAAACCTTCGCGGATATGCGTCCAACTGTTCCCCAAATTTTCATCGCAATCGGATGAACGGTTTAGGAAGGCATAATAATCATCCGTACCGGTACTTTTTGAACACCCTGTATAAGATTTACTAACTCAGAAACCTTCGCGGGCATGCGTCCAACCATTTCCCAACTTTTCATCGCAATCGGATGAACGGTTTAGGAAGGCATAATAATCATCAGTACCGGTACTTTCTGAACACCTTTTATAAGATTTACTAACTCAGAAACCTTCGCGGGCATGCGTCCAACCATTCCCCAAAGTTTCATCGCAATCGGATGAACGGTTTATGAAGGCATAATAATCATCCGTACCGGTACTTTTTGAACACCCTGTATAAGATTTACTAACTCAAACCTTCGCGGATATGCATCCAACTGTTCCCCAAATTTTCGTCGCAATCGGATGAACGGTTTAGGAAGGCATAATAATCATCCGTACCGGTACTTTTTGAACACCCTGTCTAAGATTTACTAACTCAGAAACCTTCGCGGGCATGCGTCCAACCATTCCCCAAAGTTTCATCGCAATCGGATGAACGGTTTAGGAAGGCATTTGATATTACCTTAAAGGTCACGGTCAAGGTCAAATCCAATACGACCACTGGGTAGCCACGGGAAAATCCTTAGTTTTGTATTAAACATTTTTCTCTAAAATGTTTTCCCGTTGAGAAAATCCAGCTTGCGCGAATAGTATGCGCAGTAGCGCCACACACACACTGACGCAGTCACATGTACACGGCTTACGTCTGACGCTCGATTTCCCAGGAAGGTCCCACCGTAGAGCCATAGCATAGATGTTTACACATCAAAAAAAAGCGACACTACTAGGCGGGTGGCAGGCGGCTTCACTGTACGGGCACACAGTGAAAAACCTCGGTAAAGTCACTGCGTGCAAAATCCTACTTTATCCTTTTGCAAAATCCTACTTTATCCACTTTGTACACTGCGTGATGCCACAGTGGTACCCCAGTGGGCACGCACCAAGACATCACTGTGATGTTTCTCAAAGTCACCGCGTGGTCCCACAGTGCCACCACTGTGGAGCCACCTGGCTATCGGGGTACCTAGATCTGAGTGTATCGCTTGAGGTCAGGTTCCGTTAGTGAGAGAGACGCACCAAAGGTGTGATCACCGGCGTTGCATGGAGCGCCAAGGGAGAGCATCGTAATACCTACCGAGAGCATCCGTATCTACGTTTAACTGGTTGTACTCGGACGTAAGTGGCCGACGATGAATACGCGTAGATACGAACGAATTTTTTTTAAATTCTAAACGTGAGAAATTGACGGGATTAAATTAATTAGCTCGAGGAATCAGATGTGATGGAATGAACGAAAAGGTTTCGATGATTTTAGAATTGTCAGTCAAATGTTTGCCGAAATGCGTTTACGAACAAGTTATAACCTATTCGTTTACTCCACATCACATCTAATTCCTCGAGCTAATTAATTTAATTTCATCAGTTTCCCACGCTTCCACGCTTAGAGTTAAAATCCGCTCGTGTGCATACCCGAGTCGAAATTTGAATCATCAAATTGTCGTCAAAGTCGCCGATCGCATCGTAAGGGTAATCGTTTAGGCGTTCTAGTACTGAATCCCCACTCCAGCCAATAATAGGTAGCGTTGAAATTCCGAGAATCGCTTCTGCAGGTATGAAATAGTCATCCTAGTACTGAAATTGTCCCCCTGGATTTAGAATATTTCAAACAGCTCAATCGTGGACATGGAAAATGTTTTGTCTGTTCGTACGATAAACAGGTCATTCTGTAACTTTACTTTTTAAGCAGTACTTCAATGACAAAAATATCAATCAGTGTTCATATTAAATATTAATTATATAATGATAAATTCATTAATATATGCATATTATATGTCACACCGCATGAATATAAAATAAAACGAGTCACAAATGTTCACATAAACTTAATTTTATTTCTGAATGGAAAAATGGAAAAATATACATACAATAACGGCCTATTCCAATTCTCTATCATTAATTAGCATACTAGATGAATGATATTACTGCACCAGTCGTGTTAACTATATAAAAAAAGGTTGAGGACATCTATCGACCATGCTGCAGATTGACCTGGTTGACGTAATTTCAATCTCTTGTTACTATAACCAGAATCTTATTATTCAGAACAGATTTCTGGTGAAATTGTAGTTTTTTCAAACAGATTTTTCTCTGAGTGTAGTCGATTCTAATTCGCGTGGACATTATCCAAAGTTTAATTTCATTTTATATCCAGATTCCATGAAAAATTGTCCTAACTCTATGTGAATGTGAAGAGAGTGGACAAGGAAATAATCACACATCATTATAACATATATTTTAATACCCCAAGCAAGTACTTTATTCGATACAGCGACTTCTCCCCCATTACCAGTCATATTAATAAAAAGAAATCACAATTACAATATGTACGAGATCTCCTTCGGAATTCTGAGTCCTTGCCATAGCCAGTTCGTTCATACAGAGAAGTTGCGTGCCATTGTTCCACGTTGATTATAATTTTATTGGTGAGCGCAATAGTTTCCTTGTTCGTGGGCGCTAAATAGTACATACCCACATATAGCAGCGATAGCCAGGCGGGCACGGCTTGTTAGGGCCACATTTCTTGTTCGCAGCGTTCGCGACGGCAATCGCGAAGATCAAGAATATGGCGAATATAACACAGAACTTCATATTTTAATCGTACAGTTTTCCGGATACCGACAACAATTATTATATGATTGACAGATTGATGAGTGATCTAACTGCGCCCCTCATCGCCTTTTATATAAGTAAGTAGACGTCTGTACCGCGCACGCATGCAAAACGGACGACGTGTTATACATATTTGGTTAAGTCAACCTGTCGGCGAGTGTGGAAGATAAAGTAAATTTATTGCTCTTTGAGAATAGATGTTTTAATTATATGTCTGTTCTCTATTGTTGAATTAATTTGACTATCGCGCAGGCTGATTATTGAATAAGATATAGATTGCCGATACGTCCGTACGCGACGAAAAAATTGATGAAAAAATCCAGCTGACAATGAGTCGGTCAAATGTTGTCAACTGACTCTCATTTAGTTGAATCGAAGATCGAGTGAAACAATTTGATACCAATTTAATGAGAGTATAGTGAAGAACAGATAATTCTCGACGCGTTACTAAAAAAATGATCCAAAGAATAAGAATGCTATGATTTTAATATGGTCCATCTTTTATTTTATTCATATCCGGTTTTGAACGAACTTTTAATTTGAAAATGATAGTAGCCATTTTAAATGAAAAATAGATGAAAATGTGATAACAAATTGTTACAAATGATAAAAAAAATGGACTACATTAAAATCATAGCATTTTCTTATAGTTTGGATCGTGTTTTAATCACGTCGAGAATGATCCACTCTTCATCAAATTTTGATCAAATCGGCATCAAATTGTTTTGCACGGGATAATTTTTGTATCGAATCGGTCATCACTTCGTCGACTCGATAAAAATATCATTTGAATCAATTAAAGGAATGTCAGTTGGCAACAATTCGTTGATCCAACTGCATTTGTTAATAGTGTAGGTTCGTATAGGTATGTAAATATAGGTGGAGGTATTTTTCAAAAAGCGTTATTTCCATTTGGCATATTTTTGCAGGAAAGTGGTCAAACACGGCTGCACTACGTCATGTAGAGCGTGATGCCACCTGTGCCTCAGTAGCACGAAGTTTTTGGAAATAACGCTTTTTGAAACACCTCCACATATTATGAAATTAGAACGTGACTGGAATGCGAGTTATTTGATAAATTATTGCAGTATGTGTAAAAGATATTGGCATAATTGTGTCCCGTACAATTTGTCCCTGATGGTAATTATTGTTAAAAGAATCCTCACACACTGGAGATGCCGACATACTGGATCCACGAGGAGGGAAAGCAACTCCTCGACTCCCGATAAGAGAGGAGGCTGAACGAGTGAAAGCACGAGTGGAGAGCACGAGAGGGAGCTCCGGGAACTATATGATTCCCGACGAACTTCTCGGTCTGGAGCTGGACCTTGCACGTGATCCACCTCGCCAACCGATTCCGGCTCGGGAGTTCAATCGAGTAGTCACCGTCCCGCCACCAAAGTCTCCGAAGGAGTGATCAACGTAGGTACCGGATATCGTCTCATGTCTGCGTCGGACCTGGACGGAACTGAATACGTCCAGAAGGTTCCGTCGTTTGACGAAAACTGTACGCGTTACGGCTATTAGCCGATAAGGTACCGAGCTGATTACACTATAGGGTAGAAGAACGCGATTCCTAAAACCAAGCGCGCGCCGAATTTCGTACTCTTGGCTCTCTCTCTCTCTCTCTCTCTCTCTCTCTCTAGTGCAAGGCGCTGCTCGATTGTTTGGTCTAGCTGTGAATTCTGTTTTCTGCCCCTTTGTCGCCTCCGGAAGCTGTGTTGCGGCTTCTCCGCATGTTCTGAGTCGCGAGCTCTCTACTAATACTATTTGTTTCCTTCTTTGGGAGCTAGTGAAAGTGTTTTGGTTGCCATTTCAGCTGGCTTTGCGATTTGAGGTTAGTGCTGTTGTTAAATTCTGTTTGCTGCGCAGCCGCATTGCGCATGCTTCTCGCTTCTGGGCTAAGGAATACGCGAGTGCTACATCCTGGCGGTTGCTGATCCAACTAATCACTAGAGCGGTTGGACGTTAGCTCCCTACATTACCGACCGTTGATAGGGCCCCGACCCTTATCCCTATTGCATACGCACTGAGCAGCGGGAACTTCATCTGTAAATCAAAGCGATCTTAAGCTGCAGGACTACCTCCATTTACGGTTACTATGGCTGACGGGCCTCAAAATCCGCGTCCCTCCTCACCCGCAGAGTCTGATTCATCGGCATCATCATGCAAATCTGACGCAAGTCGGAAACGAAGAGGTGACGAGGAAGTTGATAATGTCAAACTTAAGCTTAGGAGAGCCACCAGAGCCAATCCTGCACCGGAGATTTCGCTAGCCTGTGTGATGGACCAGCTCAAGGCTATTTCCGATACGCAGACGAAACAATATGGGATACTCCAGGAACTACAAACTATGAAAACTACCGTTGAGTCAGTCACCACTGACGTAGCCGCCCTAAAGACCTCCACTGGGCAGTTGTCTGATAAAACGGATCGACTGGCCAAGGAGAACGAAGATCTGCGGAACTCGTTCAGGGCACTGGAGGCTAGGTTTGACCAGTTACAAACAGTTGACGGAGTTGGAACCTCATCGTCAAATGACTACTCTAGATTGGTTGCTGCGACGAATGCCAATGCTCTAAGACTGCAACGGAAGCCGTCAAATCGCAGCGAGCAAACTGAGCTCGTTGTATCTGGTCTCACCTTCAGCCAAACCAGTGATACCATTGAGACTGAGCTTATCCGAGTTACTTCTGCAGTGGCGAAAGTGCTTAAAGTTGACCTGAAACCTGGTGATCTGCTCAGTGCTCGGCTACTGAGGAAACAAGCAGTTGGTGATCAACCAATTACACCGAAAAGAGTACCGTTTGCAGTAGTGTGCAGGGAACCAGTGCTGGCTACTCGGCTATTCAATGCCAAGAGGGCTTTTGGTACTCTGAGACTTTCGCAACTCGATAAGGACGTAACCACTGCTGAAGTCTCTTTCGCAGCACAGACTGGAGATCCGATCATCAGCATAAACCAACTGATTCCATCGAATGTTTTAAAGCTCCTTAATGTGGCCAAAAGTGCTTTGAAAGAGGTTGGGTTCAAGTATGTTTGGTGTAGGAACTCAACAGTGTTTGCTAAAGCTCGTGAGGGAGCATTAGTACAAATCATCAATTCGGAGGCTGACATTCCCAAAATTGTCCAATTATATTCAACTCAGCAGGAATAATGCCATCGACCTGTCCGCCCGAGCATCACCATTACTCAAGTAAATTCCAGTCTCCGACTTTGCTGCCTGAATTCAAACTCACTTCGCTCGCATCTTGATCTACTCAAGGCCCACTTGGACTCCGAACCATTATACCACGCCATTGCTGTAACTGAGACTTGGCTGGCTCCGGATATTCCTGACTCCTTGGTGGGGCTGTCCGGCTACTCCATTCTCAGGTGCGATCGGAATGTTCACGGTGGTGGAGTTGCCATTTATGTCCATGAAACATTTTCTGCATCGATCATCGTCAACTCCAACACTAATGGCAGGACAGGCATGGTTGAATTTTTAATGTGTGAGTTGAAGGGATCTGAGTCACCTCCAATCTTTGTTGGAGTTGTGTATCGGCCACCACATGTGGCATTCACCACTCCTGTGGACCTTGGACAAAAATTATCAACGGCAATGGACGGTTATGCCCATAAGGTACTCATGGGGGATTTCAACGCTGATCAGCTGGGTAACAGTCATGATTCAAAATTTATCCGAACGCTCATGCAGGACCTCTCGCTCAAGCTAGTGGATCACGGAGTCACGCATATTACTAGTACCTCTTCAACTTGGCTCGATCTATGTATGGTGGACGAATCCGACAGTGTTCAGTCTTGGGGAAAGTCCGAAACCCCGCTGGGAGCTGGACATCACCTCATTTATGTCGAAATTGCTATCCAGAGCATTCGCCCTCAACCCAAGACCATTGGAACGCGTAGGCTTAGTAGACTGGCTGAGCCGGATACGCAAGTATTGTTGGGATCGATCGATTGGGAGGAATTCTCCAGTGCCTCCACGGTGGATGGTGCCCTGAAGGCCTTTTATGAGAGCTTCTTTGCTATTCTCGACGCTGTGGCACCTATTACTACTCTCAGGGTCAATTCCAAGAAGCACGCACCGTGGATGTCGCCGGAACTCAAACTCGCCCAGCGCATTGCTCGGACTACATATCGGAGGTACAGGCGCAACAACAGGCAAAAGGATCTTAATGATTATCGCAAAGCACGTGATCGGCTCTGCTCCTCATTGGCGGATGCCAGAGCAGCTTACTATCGTGCAAGGCTGGAGGGGCTGTCACCATCGGCCATGTGGCAGGAGCTGAGGAGCTTGGGACTGACCAAGGCCACAAGTTCGCCACCACTCGTTGTGGTGCCTGAGCAGCTCAACTTCGACCTTGCCCAGATCTCAACCAGTACGCCTTTGCCCTCGTCTGTACCTCTAATCAGCAATGTTGAAGCTGCTAATCCTCCACAACTGCTCGATAGACCGGAGCTAGACCTTAAACCAGTCACGGCTGAAATGGTTGAGAGTGCTGTCCGAAAATCCAAGTCGAACGCCACTGGTGCTGATGGCCTTGGCTTGAGGATGCTCCTCCCGACTCTACATATAATCATTGGTTTCCTGGTCTCGATCTTCAACCGGTCAATCACTGACTGCGAGTTCCCCGTTGCCTGGAAGAGAGCTATAGTGGTCCCGATAAACAAGCTTGCCACGCCGAGAACCTCCAGCGATTATCGGCCAATTTCACTTCTGCCTACCCTCAGCAAGGTCCTCGAGCGTCTGATCTTTGACCAAATATCGGAGTATATAAAACGTTACTCAGTGTTGGATCCATGGCAGTGTAGATTTCGTGCAGGGTACAGTACGGAGACGGCCCTTGTAAAACTGATAAATGATGTCAGATGCGGAATGGACAGGCGTCAAGTCACTGTTCTGGTGCTATTTGACTTTTCAAAGGCGTTTGATACTGTACCCCATGATTTGCTTCTACAGAAGCTGGCAAAAATCGGTTTTTCACATATGGCGAGGAAATGGATATTATCGTACTTGGCAGGAAGGCAGCAAGCGGTCAAATATGATAACAACCTGCTTACGAACTGGATTTCAACAAACACCGGCGTTCCCCAAGGGTCCGTATTGGGACCACTGCTGTTTTCACTTTATATTAATGATGTCGGGACGGTGACCAGGACGGCAAAGCGTTTATTGTTCGCCGATGATTTGCAAATATACGTGACATGCGCGCCAGCTGATCTCCCGGACTGTATCCGTAAGCTTAACAAGGATATCTTGGCGATTGAAACATGGGCAGCTGCGAATCGCCTCCGTCTCAATATAGCTAAGACCAAGGCCATCGTTCTGGGCAATAGTCGTCTTGTCAACCAAATAAATTTTGATCATCTTCCACCACTGGGAAATAACCTCAACACCATCCCCTTCGAGGCGACAGTTAGAAATCTGGGAGTGATACTGGATTCAAAAATGACATTCCGTAAGCATCTGGCCAGCATTACATCTCAGGTCAATGGCGTCTACTACAAGCTAAATCAACTCCGCGACTACACGGACGTCAATCTTCGCAAGTGTTTGGTCGCAGCACTGGTCCTTCCTTATATAAACTATTGCTCTGTCGCTCTCGTTGGTGCCAGTGCTGAGGTTGACTTGAGGTTACAGAGGCTGGTCAACAGGGGCATTAGGTACATATTTAACCTGCCGCGTGACTCGCCGATTACGCAGTACCGTCGTCAGTTGGGCTGGCTATCGGTGGGGAGCTCAAGAACTTGTGCAGTGGCTTGTCTAACATTTAGTGTTCTCCGAGAGGAGACACACTTCCTTAAAGATTTGCTTATTAGCCATACAGCCCGGCGACCACTAAGAAATGAAGTAACTCATTTGCTCCAAATACCAGGCTACAGGACTGATGCTTATAGGAGTGCCTTCGCTGTCACAGCTCCTTATATCTGGAACTCGGTACCGAATGAGGCCAAGCAGGCACCGTCTCGTTCAGCCTTTAGACATATCTTTAAAAATCACCTTAAGGAGTCTCGTCAGTGAAATTTTTCAAGACAGATTTTTATTAGATTTTTTTCATGTATTTAGCCAAGTATCTTATAGATGAAAATCAAAAACCAATCAATTTTCACTTAACCGTTTCTTTGTAATTAATTTTTAAAAGTAGGCGTTTTAACATTGTGGCTTATGCACATACTGCTAAACAGACGTCAAACACAGTTTTAGCAAGACAGAAAATTCACAAAATATGCTCAAATTATATGGTAAGATGCGTAGTTTTGTTTTTGCATGAAATAAATCACTTTTACTTAGCGGTTTTTGTATAATAAGAAAAAATGTGAGGGAAAACGCGAATTTTCAGGCAAAACCGGCGGCCATATGCAAAATCGTGGCAACGCAGAGGCTATGACGTTTTGCTGTGACTCTCAGGGCCGCGTCTAACGGGGGGCCATTTCGTGCCACGCACGAAGGTGCACTAGCCATGAGGCGCCAAAAGGCCTCATACCTTCTCCAGAAAAGGGCGCTAAGCACGAAGGCGTCTCAACATCTAGAAGCGGCCCTGGTGACTCTCCACGACCCATTCGTAGACATTGAATCATTTTCCTATAATATTTTTCTGTTACAAATTTTCCGTTCCACCGAATCTTCTGGGGTTTCAAAAAATTAAACATTTTTTCTTTTCTTCGAATATTTTTCACTCATGCTACTTTTCACGAGAAGTTACACTTGTTCTAGGTTATGAGTAAACGCTGTGTGGTAAATCAGATATTCTACGTTATCTACAGAACTAGTACCAACTGCGGAATATTCTAATCCACCGTTGCCACGTCTTGCACACATTTTATAATTTTATAATAAAATCAATTTAACGCAAAAAATAAATTATAAACATATTCATCATCTTTAAAATGCATAAGAAATCTGAAATTAACAGATCTTGAATCTGCCTAACCATGTATTTACTATTTTTTCTTCTGTAAATTAACTTATCTAGGATTGGCAATAACCGTCGGTTTCTTTGATGTTTCGCCCCGCGTACCTCACCCCGCAAAGTACTGACGAGACTCCTTAATAGGCTGGAAACTCCAGATCACGGTAGTGCGCATTAATCTATTGTATTGGTATATAAAATCAAGGAACGGTTTGTCTATTGTTGCTTGGGTGGCGGGTCGTTTGGCAATCTAATGTTTACTCGTAGGCACTCTGCTTATTACTGTAATTCTATATTTGTGATCGTAAGAGAGAGCACTCTCATCGTTCTTTATCATACATTTATATATATACTTATTTCTTATACTTTACTCATACCTATATACTCTATTGTTTAACTATACTATAAGATCACATAAATGCTTACTGTGTAGCATTGTTACGCAACCTTTGTTCAATTCTGGGCAATAAACATACTATCAATCAATCAATCAATCTCTCTCTCTCTCTCTCTCTCTCTCTCTCTCTCTCTCTCTCTCTCTCTCTCTCTCTCTCTCTCTCTCTCTCTCTCTCTCTCTCTCTCTCTCTCTCTCTCTCTCTCTCTCTCCTCCCTCTCTCCCTCCCTCCCTCCCTCCCTCCCTCCCTCCCTCCCTCCCTCCCTCCCTCCCCCTCTCTCCCTCTCCCTCTCCCGGCTTGGAGGTTAGACTATCTGCCATCTCTCTGAGTGACCGCGCATGCCCGCTTCTCCGCTAACTTTCTCCTCGACCTTCTCCCTTATCCACTAGTGGAATTACCCAGTACCGCCGCCTGGGTTACTCGCTTGGAACTAGTACTTTCTCATCGACTTTCTCCCTATCTCTCACTCGTCTCGACTTCAAAGTTACCACTCCTATAAACGCTCTTACATTGTCATTTAAACTATGGCGGACCGAACACGTAGACCTCGCCGTCTCAATTCCCCCACTAACCCTGGGTCCTCACAATCTTCATCCGATTCAAGTCGTAATCGTACTAAGCCCAGCTATGAGTCTGAGGAGGCCTCGAAATCGGATAAAGCCAATGCGGTCAAGAAAGATACTCGCGAAACTCGGACTTCTGCTACTCATAATGCCATGATGGAGCGATTCGACGTACTCAGCGAAGGTCAAGACCGGATATTTAAGGTCCTACAGGATCTCCCCGCTATGCGTACAGTCTTAGTGTCGGTTGTAACCGACGTATCTGCTTTGAAGATAACCACTGACCAACTGGAAACCACGACAAATAAGCTAACGCAAGAAGGTGCTGACTTTAGACAAGCCCTGGAAAGCTTTGAAGCGCGTTTGAACGCCATGGCGACTACAATGGCTTTAACCCCTAGACCCTCTACTGTTAGCCCCACTCCTGAGCAACTCACTGCTGCTGCCAACTCCAACACGCTGTCATCCCAGCGCACTCTAGCCAGTCAGTCAACCAATCAGGAGCTGGTGGTCTCAGGCATCCCTGCTAGCGCAGTCTCACAAGAGACGGCCCCCCAACTTTTTCATGCCATTCTGGGTGTACTTGAGCTTCAAACCACTGAGGGCGACATCACGAGCACCAGACTACTCTGCAAGCCTCAAATGCTCCAGGCAACCAACACGCCAGACCAAGTGGAAGCTACTGTGCCGTCACGAATTCCATTTGCAGTTGTCTGCAAAGATAATCTTCTAGTGAAAAGAATTATCACTGCTAAACGGAAATTTGGAGCACTCAAACTTTCCCAACTTAACGAATATATGACTAGTCAAGGTGTCACCCTTAACTCATCTATGCGCTCCGTGAATTCTATAGTAAACCTCAACGAGATGATGCCTGGACACACTTATCGCTTACTTGCTGAAGCTAAGACCACTCTTAAGGCGGCTGGGTTTAAATATATATGGTGCACTTCTGGAGCAATACTAGCCAAAAAATCTGACGGAGGACTCATACACACGATCTCATCAAAATACGATTTGCCTAAATTAATCAGCCTCTACTCCTCTCAGCCCATCTGACTTACTAAGCCTGTCCTCGCATCACAGC
The DNA here is from genome assembly GCA_963678675.1 of Xiphydria camelus. Lineage (NCBI taxonomy): Eukaryota > Metazoa > Arthropoda > Insecta > Hymenoptera > Xiphydriidae > Xiphydria > Xiphydria camelus. The sequence continues at coordinate 13,324,802 of OY783201.1, forward strand.
ATCATCCTAATGACAAACACCAAGACAGTTTTCGAGCCTGTTGCCTTAACGTCAACTCTCTCCGTTCGCATCTCGATATACTGAAGTACCATCTCGACAACAACCCCCAGTACCAGCTGATTGCTGTCACGGAAACCTGGCTTGCTGGAAAAATCCCGTCCTCTACCGTAGCCATCTCTGGGTTCAATTTCATACGCAATGATAGAAATGTTAACGGAGATGGAGTCGGACTTTACATCCATGAGTTACTGTCGGTCAAGGTTATCTCCATGTCTGACGCGACGTGGACAGGCAAACCCGGTACTCCTGAGTATCTATGCTGTGAAGTCAGCGGGTCTCATATGGAATCTGTGTTTGCAGCAGTTGTCTACCATCCGCCCCATGCACCATTCACCTCCCCACGAGACCTTGGACTCATTATCGCCGATGCTATGGAGGGTTACAGCCACAAAATAATCCTCGGGGATTTCAACGCTGATCAGCTGTCCAATAACTTCGATGCACAATATATCAGGTCACTGCTGCGAGACAACTCCCTCACTCTGGTCAATCATGGTTTTACGCACGTCACGGAAACCTCCTCAACTTAGCTAGATCTTTGTCTTGTTGACGAATCCGATAAGGTCTTGTCATACGGAAAATCTGATGTGCCATTGGGAGCAGGTCATCATCTAATTCACGTTGCGATTGAGACTCATCGACTTCTTCCTGAGACTAAGTTCATCTCTACTCGTAAACTAAACCACATTCAGGAGGCTGAAGAAGAACTTAATTCCATCGACTGGACATTGGTGGTGGATCGGGCGCCCTCTACAGATGCTGCACTTGATAACTTCTACCAACGATTTTTGCCTGTAATCGATCGCGTCGCGCCCATCACTAAAACTAGGGTTAACTCTACCTCTCATGCTCAATGGGTGACACCTGAGCTGAAAAATGCCGAAAAAGTCACTCGAACTGTCTACAGGCGCTGGAGAAGAAACAGAAGGAAAAAGGATTTAGTTGAATACAGGCTAAAACGCAAGCAATGGCTCACTGAACTAGCTGATGCCAGGATAAACTACTACAAATCACGCCTCCAGGGTCTCTCCATGACTGGTACATGGCAAGAACTACGTAAACTCGGGCTCATTAAGTCAGCGAGCACTCCTCCCCTTGCAGTCCCGGCCGAAACATTGAATCTTTCCTTTGCCAAAATATCGACAATCACAGCTGAACCTAATTCAGAAACCGCTATACGTGACCTGCCAACCGTACCTCTAAAGAATCCGCCGCTGGAATTAACTTCCGTCTGCGAACTCGAGATTGAAAAAGCTATAGACTGCTCTCATTCCAATGCTCAGGGCGCAGACGGGGTAAACCTCAAACTAATACGCAGTCTACGCCATATCCTCACCGTCGTTTGTCTGGCGATATTTAATAAATCAATTCGCGACTGTTGCTTCCCCTCCGCCTGGAAAAAAGCGGTTATAATGCCTATCAATAAAATCCCTGTGCCGTCCACCGTGAACAACTACCGTCCTATCTCTCTATTACCCACACTTAGCAAGATATTTGAAAAGGTTATCTACAACCAAGTAGTCACCTACTTGAACCAAAACACACTCCTCGATCCATACCAATGTGGTTTTCGGTCAGGGCACAGCACTCAGTCAGCTCTTGTAAAACTTATAAACGATATCAGGCACAATATGGAACGTCGTCAGATCACTGTTTTAGTGCTGTTCGACTTTTCAAAGGCCTTCGATACTGTATCGCACAGCATACTGGCCCTCAAACTCCAACGAGTGGGCTTTGCCCAGCGGACTATTGAGTGGTTCATGTCTTATCTCCAGGGCAGATCTCAAGCCATCAAAATATCCGATAGCGCTCTCACTAGTTGGCAGCATACTAATGCTGGAGTCCCTCAAGGTTTAGTGCTGGGGCCGCTCTTATTCTCGTTATTTATCAACGATATAGGGAGCAGCATCATAAACGCTAAACGCCTGCTATACGCCGATGATCTGCAAATCTATCTGAATTGTCCTCCTCACGAACTAAACTCATGTATAGCCAAACTCAACGAAGATATACTCCGTATTGACCGCTGGGCTCACAACAACCTTCTCAAACTCAATCTTGGCAAGACTAAAGCGATCATCCTTGGCAATGAGCGTTACATCAACTCCATCAATTCCGGCAGTCTTCCACCACTTGGATCCAATGGTATTAATATCCCGCTCGTCAACTCGGTGAGGAATCTAGGATTGATTATCGACTCCAAACTCAACTTTAAAGAGCATGTCCGCTTTGTCACTGCAAAAATCAATCGATCCTACTATCAACTGCATCGACTCCGCCCTTACACCAACTTCAGCCTTCGGAAAATATTGGTCAGCGCTTTAATCTTACCTCACTTAGACTACTGTACGGTTGCTCTAAATGGTGCTGGAACTGTTCTCAATCTCAAGCTCCAACGACTAGTTAATAAAGGGATTCGCTATATTTTTGGATTACCGCGCGATACCCACATTAGTCAATACCGCCGTGAACTTGGTTGGCTTACTATCGAGTCTCGAAGGAAATTGTTCCTCGCCACGCTTACTTATAATACTATCTCTACAAATCGGCCACTGTTCCTTTCTGAACTACTATCGTACAGCTCACATCGATCCTCAAGTCGGACTGGACATCATCGCTCCCTCACCATACCCATGCATAGGACTGAGGCCTTTAAGTCGTCCTTCGCGGTATCTGCTCCATACTTATGGAACTCCTTACCACCGGACATTATTGAAGTCTCCACACCTGGCGCTTTTAAAGCAAGAACCAAACAGTGGCTATTCAACTCGGAAAACTCTACTTGACTACTTGACTAAATTCACTGCCCGCGGCAAACATAATCTCGCTAGCATTAATTTATTTACGCGCTTAAGCTTACTCCTATTTACATTTAATTTCAATCTACACTATTATTTTAACCTGCTTTACCTCACATGCTCTTGCTTAAATTGAATCGTATCTTATGCCCAACTATTATTAGCATTTTTTTCTTTTTAGTATTTAGTAATTAGCATAGCTTAGTATTTAGTATTTATAGGACTTACTCATGCTTGTACACTGAGCTCTGCCAAGAGCACATATTATTTGTTCTACTTTGAATAATAAACAACATCATCATCATCATCTCTCTCTCTCTCTCTCTCTCTCTCTCTCTCTCTCTGGACACGCCTGCTTACTGTCTAACGAGCGAAGTGCACTGCCGCATGATATTTTACGCTCCGGAGATTCGCCGAACTCTCGACTGGTAGGCCTCAATCATTTCTACTGTAAGTTCACGAAGTTTCTCGATTTATTTTGTAGATTTTCGTTTCTTATTTCGTATCGTTCTGTTTACGCATCGGAGTATGGTTGCCGTTAGTTTGTTCTATCTTACACCTACATGAACGTTCCGGAAGACGAGTTTAGTGCCAGTGCGTAGTGCGTGCTTTTCGAAAGTTCCTTTGAGTAAGTCCTTTAATTTGAAAATGATAGTAGCCATTTTAAATGAAAAATAGATGAAAATGTGATAACAAATTGTTACAAATGATAAAAAAAATGGACTACATTAAAATCATAGCATTTTATTATACTTTGGATCGTGCTTTAATCACGTCGAGAATGATCCACTCTTCATCAAATTTTGATCAAATCGGCATCAAATTGTTTTGCTCGGGATAATTTTTTTATCGAATCGGTCATCACTTCGTCGACTCGATAAAAATATCATTTGAATCAATTAAAGGAACGTCAATTGGCGAAAATTCGTTGATTCAGCTGAATTTTTTAAATAGTGTAGGTTCGTATAGGTATGTACCTATGGGTAATATATGAAATTAGAACGTGACTGGAATGCGAGTCATTTGATAAATTATTGCAGTATGTGTAAAAGATATTGGCACAATTTGGTCCCGTACAATGTGTCCCTGATAGTAATTATTGTTAAAAGAAGAAGAAGAAGAAGTAAATGGCGAAAGAAATGGCGATGTCATATTCGATAGGAGAATAATAGTTTTGCAATGAATTTGCAACTATTTTTGCTTATCAATTCATTGATACTTAATTATATTTTATTTATTGTTGTATTTTAGAATATATGTGTAAGATACTCAGATATACTCATTATGGTTTCTCTTACGGCTAAAATGAATTCTTCATCTTATCAGACGCCCGGAGTGTTTATTATCTATTCTCCCAAGTGTGGGGGCATCTCACCTACAAAATGCCGAGAAAGGAATTTCTTATTTCTTTAGATATCTTGGCTTCTTTTATCTAAATTCTATTTTTCTATTATAGAAATTGTTACGTTTCTAATAAACAGACCATGCATTCACATTGAAACAACAACGAATATTGCTATATAATGTTTATTCCTTATAGTATCTCTTTTTTATCGCAAGTACCTACAGTAAAATTTGATATATCAGTCTTTCCATGTGCACTGACTCATCCTGTTTTATCTCACATGAATCGTTCCGTATTAATTTGACCGATTTGTCACCCTTGCCACGAGGGATTTAGTTCATAATTTTATCTTGTATATCTGCGGATATAATATACATACTAACACTTTCTAAAACTCTTCACTCTTATTTAAAAACTTCACGATTTAAAGGTTAAATCAAACACTTCGATCTGCCGAATTATTGACAGCTATCGGGAAATCAGACGTTTCAAACTTTTGCTACTATAAATAGCTCCGAGGACCCTTCAAACATTGCTCAACATATACATATCTGAGTGTATCGTTTGAGTTCAGGTTCCGTTAGCGAGAGAGACGCGCCATAGGTGTGATCACCGGCGTAGCATGGAGCGCCAAGGGTGAGCATCGTAATACCTACCGAATAGGTATCCGTACCTACGTTTAGCTGGTTGTATTCGGACGTAAGTGGCCGACGATGAATCTAAATGTGAGAAATTGATGGAATTGTATTAATTAGCTCGAGGAATCAGATGTGATGGAATGAACGTAGAACATAAAAGGTTTCGATGATTTTAGAATTGTCAGTCAAATGTTTGCCGAAATACGTTTACGAATAAGTTATAACATATTCGTTTACTCCATCACATCTAATTCCTCGAGCTAATTAATTTGACTTCATCAGTTTCCCACGCTTAAGCCTAGTTCAGACACGGCTAGTAATTTAGTCGAGTAGCGAGTAATTTAGTCGAGTAGCGAGTGATTTAGTCGAGTAGCGAGTAATTTAGTCGAGTAGCGAGTATCCACTGATCAATAATCGTTCGGACCAGTTTAGTTGAGTTCAGCGTTAAGAGTGGTATCTCAAAATGGGCAAGCAAAGACGTCGTACGGAATTAAATAACGTTATAAAAAATGTTATAAATACTATTTTGAAAGAGATTGAAGAAGAAATATTCAGCAAAGCGACGCCCTTTTGTACTTAATTCGGAACATATAGAATAATACAGGGTGTTCCAATAAAATACGTTATGTATTATAAGCGTGACTTAGCTCAAAGATTATTTTATTGTATTAGTATACTGGGAATACAAGGAAGATGCTTTCTTTATAACTGCTAAAACCCGAATGAATCCTCGCACAGCGTCATCCAGGGCCCGGAGGGCCTGGTCTCCCCCTCGACCCAACGCTATCGCCATCATATAAACATCCTTCGAGCGAGGGGTGTCAGGAATACTTTGACGGCATTCCCATCGACTCCTTCAAGAAATATTCCTCACACTATGACATATGTATGGCAAATGCGAAACTGCAACGTCTTCGTTGTAGTTTTTTTTATGTCACTGTATACCAAACCAATATCGGGTTAAAATAATTGCTATATATAGCCGTTTATTTTGAAAGTGGCCTAAGTCCATTTGTTAATTATTTCCTGTTGCCAGTAGTTACATGTACAACTTAAAGTTAAGTATATTCAGAATAAATACGGTAATATTTTGGGGTACATAAGTTTTCGGAGTTACTTCAATAATTAAAACCATCACTTCGAAAGTGGCCTAAGACCAATCAATTATTGATAATGTCCAAGGCAGTGATGGAGGTAATTCTAATTAATTAGTATTTAACAAGTTAACTTCATTTTTTGACAATTGCTTTAGTTGAATAATCAGTACGTTTCATTAATCCAGTTAAGAAAAATGTACGCAATACACATACAATTAAATATAAAACTTAAAACTTAATAGTAAATTTTATAAATTATTTCCCCACGGGGAAGAATAAAACGACAAGACCATTTAGTTCAGATAGTGAAGAGTAATTAGTAACTAATGATTTCAAGAAAAATCGAAAAAGGAAGAGAATTATAGAACAATATTCCTCGTCAGGAGATGAAGATATAGATAACAATGGAGAAAAGATTGATGAAACATACATCCAAAAAGTACGAAAAATTGAACGGAATACAGGAAAAAGATATAATATTATACACTCAAACTGCAAACATGATTTCTTCAAATCCCTTTCACATACCGCTCGAGTTGCCGCACGAAACGCCGTGGCGACTGAGAGCCATCTCTCGAATGGAAATGATACCCAAAAACCATTTCTTTTACATTCCTTTGCAATTTAATTAGACCGTTTATAACGTTTTATGAATTTATTTTGAGATAGAGCTTTCACGCAATGCGAAGAACATGGCGCCATCGCATACGCAACGATATATCGTCGTCTGGCACTAAAAGAGTTAAATCAGTCGAATTACACAACGCGGCGATATGACTAAGATCGAAAGTAACTTCAAGTTAAAGGACTTGTACTTGATTGCACTATGTACGTTAACGTTCCGCGATACCGGATTGACTCGATGATGATTGGTAGTACAACGCGGTTTATCCCTGGCCATCGATTGAATTCGACATTCCTCCCTTTAAACCGGCTCGGCATTCGCGTACATGCAGTGCCCCGTCGAGTGGGCCCATTCGAGTAAATGGGTATTGCGAAAAACGGCCCGCGACGATCCGTACCGTAATTACCTCCCGAGAAAGGTCGAACCGTGGTAGGGGACTCTACTCGACCGTCAAAATAGAATCAGATGGATCCAGTTGACTAAACTACTATACTAAACTACTCTACTAAATTTTACTGTCCGCACGCACTAAATTACTAAATTACTCGCTACTCGACTAAATTACTAGCCGTGTCTGAACTAGGCATAAAATCTTACTCTACTAATTTTTACTGTCCGCACACACTAAATTACTAAATTACTCGCTACTCAACTAAATTACTAGCCGTGTCTGAACTAGCCTTTAGAGTTAAAATACGCTCGTGCATATCTACGCGTATTCATCGTCGGTCACTTACGTCCGCGAATATAACCAGCTAATCGTACGGATACTCGGTAGGTATCCGGCTACCTGTTGCATCGCAATAGCACGTTTTCACACAGAGACGCTTTACGTTTCTCTCCCGTGGTTTGCCGAGCGGCGACGCGTATGCGCGTACCTGCGCAAATAGGGAGGTAAGCCGGCAGGCTCCTCGGTCGGGTATACGGGAGAGGACGTCGTATCGCCTTCAACCTCTATTACCTCTAATGAAGAAAATAAATACCAAGACGCCGTGATTATTTCATAAATCACCAACCGACCGCTGATGCTTAACGCTGAATGCAGCGCTGCGGGCTTTCACTGAAACAAAAAAAAAAGTATGATGTCTACAGCAATCTTAAATATCGCTGAGTACATTCCACTCTAGTTGCAAAACGTGCTACTACATGAACGAAAAGTATCGCTATATTAGCAACTTTAATTTAACTATTAACGTATTTGCCATTGTAAAGATACGTTGAGTTCGGAGAAGGATACGTGAAACTCGTGGAGACAATATTGTGTACAGATTCAGTAAGCGTCCCTGGTTCGGCTGTGGCAGCTATGCTCATTATTGTTGTGATCGCGATGTGTCAGTTGCCTTAGCTATACTATCTATAGAGAGAGAAGTCTCTGCTTCCTGTTGCGCGCTAAATACACACACTCTCTCTGTTGTTGTGACGTTGTGGAAAAAATCAACTGTTCGGCTCCGGCAGCGATACCGTTTCTTTCGAGCAATTAACCTATACGTAAGGACAAAGCTATTCAGTTGTACTAGCTTTACGATGGGATCGCTGTCATCAAAAGCTGTGTTCTGGCTCTGGGACCCAGAACTCTGGCTGTCAGAGCGACTCTGTTTTTTCAGTGTTCCATCTTCGAGAATGTAGGCTAGTCGAACCGACATTGACGAGCGGGCGAACGTAGATTGGAATTGTCATTAACGTTTCCCGGCAACGACTTTAGATAGCGAATGTTGCTCAAGTCATCCGCGAAAAGCGGTTTGGAATTCGAAACTTGTATCCAAATATGTACACCCCCTTGTGCGAATTAGTGGAATCGAAATATTTTTATTTCACACGTTCCTAACTTACATGAAGTGAAATTTACCACTTATCGTTAGTATGACCATTTTCCACCTTGATTAATATTACAGTTCTTTCGGGTGTAGAATCCACGAATTTTGTTCAATTATCTTTCAGTTTTCTATGGCGGAATCACATTCGAAAAAAATGTTTTATCTCTATTAATTAATGCAGAAGTTAATAGATTTAAATGAAAACTTTTATCGAAATTAACGAATCCCTCTGAATAACTACACCTTTATAAAAGTTAGTAGAATGAAAACATTGTTCATCGTGTGGTTTCACGATGAAAAATTGAAATATAATTGAAAGAAATTTTCGACTCTGCTTCAGAAGGGATTGAAATGTTAATTAAGGTAAAACGTGATCGTACTAATAAATGGTAGAGTTAATTTTATGTAAATTAGGACTGTGTACGAAAGAGAAATGTTTTGATCCCATTAATTTGCACAAAGGTGTAGAATAGTTGCATTTTCACGATTAGGTACACGTGATTCCGTAACTGTAGTCAAAATATTATCTACTTACTTATTTTCAAGTACCAAAATTTATGATAAGCGACCCATTTGTACAGTGATTTTATACTTACTACCTTTTAGTTTCTGTACGTTAAACTGATTATCCGTATGTAAAAATATTGAAATTCCATCAATAGTGCAGTAGGTACACTGCGGCAATACTGTGATACCGGTATCAGTATCGATCGCTTCAATAACAGAGAATCGATATGTACGGAGAATACTTTCTACCGAATATTAGGTACCGTGTGTAGGGTACGTCCCTCGATAATCGCGGGGAATGTATTGGGATCTGACATGTCTCGATACGCCGTCTGGTGGCGGGAAGTAAAACTATTCCTAGTATACCGTTTAGTGGGTTAGCGAGTGACTGGCATTGGATTAATGTATGTATGTCGCGTATTCGCCCAAATGCTTCTCGCATTTTGGCTCTAGACCGGTGCGAGGTAGTCCAGTCAATGGGTAATTTTTTCCTGCAATGAGTGCCGACGCCGAATTTCTTTTTGGAAAGTATGGCGGGGGGGTCCCCTGAGTGGAATGTCAGAATTTCGGTGTGCGGGGGGTGCCGCTATAGCCGCCATCTTGGAAAACGCGTTTTATCAAATATCTCGTGAACCGTGCATCGTACGATAAAAATAGTGGAAACTATTTTTGTAAATAATAACATTTCCTACAACTTTTGTTAGAAGCTTTTTTATGTACAGTGCATAGATTTTTTTTACGGCGCGCCAAACTTTTTCAAAAATGGTTATTGCTAAATAAATAGTTAACGGTTGATGATACATAAAAATTGTGGTAATCAAATTTGTAGCGCACAAAATTTTCAATAAAATTCATTTAAAGCTTTTTTCAATAAAATTGATACTTTAAGAGGTATAGACTGGTAAACTATGTTAATGTTGCTCGTAGCGCACTGAAAACATTGCGTAACACATGAAACAGCGAAAAATATTCAGGAAAATGACAATAGTGTGTAGTGAATTTATTAATATTATGAATAGTGTGAATAAGTACTCATAATTTATACATTTTTCTCACTTGGATGCGTATTCATCCTATTATCATAACAAAAATTGTATTTAGCAACAGACAATGATGATGATGATGATGATAATGATATGAACCAAAAAAATCGTGATACGTTTTTTTATATCTAAATTCTAATTTGTTTCGATGTTGAAGGGAGGCATTCATTGCCTTCCATATCTGTCTCCGCTGTATTTATAGGAGATGTCTCGAAAGTCTCGTAATCTTCGATGTCGCCTTCGATGACATCCAATGCGTCAGGTACATTGTCGCACGATTGTCCACTGCAATTCGAACAAATAATCGAACATTTAAGACCTGCTTTTCGGCATCCACAGGAAGCCCCACAATTTTTTGTGCATTTGCACGATATTGTTTGCAGTAAACTTGATAGTGCGGGTGCCATGGTTGTTCGAATTGCTTCAAGTCCATTTCTAGTCCTCTTCCAACCCCATTCTTCAGCATTGTGATGAAATCCAAGCCAAGTTTGAACCTGATGGTACGTCCGAAACGAATGGTACCGTGCCGTGTCTTGGGTAGGGGGTAGAAGTGACAAGTTCAGCTTCGTATTATTCGCCAATCTTCCAAAACATTTGTGGCGAAAAGAATTGATCGACGCTTCTGATTTGTCACCACCATAAAGCGCTCTCATTAGTTGGGGACCGAAACCGTTAATTTGTATCGAGTTCTATTATGACGTCGACCAGGACAGTTATTGCATATGACCTGAGATACACAGGCGCCGGACTGAATATATCGCGTTATAATTTCGTGGCTATTTTGCATCAACTCAGCATTTACAACGTTATACCTCTTAAAGTACCAATTTTATTGAAAAAAGCTTTAAATGAATTTTATTGCAAATTTTGTGCGCTACAAATTTCATTACCACAATTTTTATGTATCATCAACCGTTAACTATTTATTTAGCAATAACTATTTTTGAAAAAGTTTGGCGCGCTGTAAAAAAAAATCTATGCACTGTACATAAAAAAGCTTCTAACAAAAGTTGTAGGAAATTTTATTATTTACCAAAATGGTCTCCACTATTTTTATCGTACGATGCACGGTTCACGAGATATTTGATAAAATGCGTTTTCCAAGATGGCGGCTATAGCGGCACCCCCCGCACACCGAAATTCTGACATTCCACTCAGGGGACACCCCCTCCACACTTTCCAAAAAGAAATTCGGCGTCGGCACTCATTGATTTATGAACCCACTTTTTTGTCCCCATTGACTGGACTAAGGGAAAAATTCGAAATTCCTTGGGACCCTTTGAGTCATAAATTAGACCCGGGAAAGTTCCTCAATGCCACAGGGGTCCCTTGTACGTGTACGTCGGCCGGGACATAGGAACCGAGCACTGGAGTTTCCTCGGGATTTACAACACTTAATCCTGCCTTCCACATTTATTCAATATAATATATACAATTTTTCATAAATATGTTACTACATACTCGTAAATTCGATCAACAGGTTTTCCTGGCAAGTGCACCTCGTTTACGACTACGTACGCGGGGCTCGCGAATTCTCGGCGGATCCGATCGACCCGCACGGCTCTGATTTCGATTCGGCTTTGATGCGAATGGGTTAACATAAATACACATAAGAGTGACGTTTTTAATCTTAGAATCTCACCTGTGTAAATGAAGGAGTGTTGCTACAATGTGTTTGCATTTTTCTCCTTGGCCCGCTGTACAGGAACACACAACACTTTTGATAGTCCCATCTTTACTTTCGCCTACAATGTTGTGCACATGTCCCCTGATGGTGTAGTTTGGTAAATACGTAGATTTCATTTTCGTGTTAACAACGAATGTCCAGGGACACTTGCGATGCTTGCGCAAGTGAGGAGCAGGAGGAGATACGAACACGATAACGAATTTTTCACGACTGCCGGGAAACGGCTCGCAAGGAATGCCGTATGCTTCGGCACAAGGGCGGGTTTTTTTCCATTTCACGATGTGAGAAGAAAGTTTCGAGAAAGTAAAAACGTGAAAAAGACTCCGGGGTTGCGCGCAGATACGACGACGTTCCGTGATGCGCCCGTCCAGAGACAGGCATATGCGCGTCTCGAGAAGGCTGAATTTATATTTATGGGAGGTCAACCCTGGAAGATAACGGAGGGCAAAGGGTGCTCATGTCCTCCCGCGAGTCTAGTGAAAGTTGGGAAGGATTTGCGGAGCCCTGCGCGTGCCAAAACAATAAATAATGACTTCACTCCCATAAGACTCTGTGTCAGTAGTTTACTCATTTCGGCCATATTGGATTTTTCGAACTAAGCTCCTCCCCCATGTCAGATCCCAATACATAGGTACCGAGATATCGTCAAACAATTTTTTCCTACATTCCCCGTCATCTATTCCCGTTGAAGAAAACGCAATAAGTTCCCTCTAGCGACGTCGATATATTCCACGATTATCATGATACAGGAATTTTTAATAGAAAATTTATCCCACGTACCAGTCCAATAATGGAAAATCTATGTTTATTGGTGCCCATCCACGTACAGGCGGACTGCAGTCCGTGGACTGACAGTTCTGATCTGCAGTCCCGAACTGTCATTGACCACACACGCACAGTTCTGCGGACTGCAGGCCGTCGCCGGACAGTCCAGGGACTGCAGGCCGCCGGATGATTCGCCATACACGCACAGTTCATGAGTCAGTTCAGTTCGATCAACTGTGTTCGGAAGAAAAAATATATGAGGGGTATAGATGCCAAACCCGCCAAGAGTCACATTTATAGCAATTCACAGGAAACGTCAAAAACTGGTGCAGACGGCCATTGCCTTACATTGGCAAGCGTATTTTCTACCTTATATTATTATTAACGGTTTAATGTGGAATTTGCACCTAAATTATGTTCGACCTTATGCACGTACTTATAAAGAACAAATTCCCGTATCTACCTCAAATTTGACAAAAATGAACTTGGCGGGTTTTGCATCTATACCCCTTATGTCTAATATTTAACATGGTTGTGAGAAAAGGGAAGCTTATTTTGTTCCTTATAATTATGTTGTTAAGTTATCGACATACGAGAAATCGGCAACGTTTTTAGGTAAAAGAATGCCAATGTACAGATGATCCTGATTATGAATTTAATTTATATCGTGGAAATGAAGAGATTCAATCCGAACGTATCGAATTATTAACTGTCATTCCTTTTGAAGCTCGAAAGCAATCGTATATTAAACAAAGAGTATTTATTCCTATTGGAAATCGATGCTGCAAAAATCATTTGATCAAAGAAAAGTTCTACGAAGACGATCTGTTCCTTTTAAAAGTGATTTTTAATTCAAGTTTTGTAGAAACCTCTGATCTACAAAAATTGTTAGATAATCTTGCTGGAGGCCGCGATTCTTTACTTATAGGAATAATAAGTAATTATAAGAATTATAAGAATTAATAATAAGAATATAAATGAAATACGAAATATGCTTCCTTCTATGCGCGATAATGATAATCGATCAATGCTTCAAGCGGTTGTTGTATTTCTTATCAAATTAAGAAGTGGGAATTCAAATAGTACGATTTCTTCCTTTTTAATTCAAGCGAGAAATTCAAGCGGGGGTAGTTTTCATATGCTTAGCCGGCTATACCCTTTAACATTTCGATAATCTAAATGCGGTATATGCTAATTGCGTAGGTAAAAAGCGGTATGTGCACCGACGGTTATTGTAGATACCACTGTTTGACTGTGTATGATGCAATACCGCGTTTCTCACATTTCAACGGCTCAGAAATTGAAGGATGACGAAAACTTTGCGAAATGACAGTACGTTACCTCCCGCAATCGATGTCGTAATTGTTAATGGATTTTTTTTTAATTCGTCGTATTAAAGATGTGCCAAAGTCGTTCGGCAATATTTCAAAGAAAATTCTACAAATTCTATACAGTTCTGATGCTCCACGTGTACATATAGTTTTTCATCGGTATTCTCTGCCTTCAGTCAAAGATTACGAGCGTTCGTTGCGAGGAGGTTTCGAAACTGATTACGAGTACGTCATCTGTGGTCCAAAACAAGCTAGACCAACTGACTTTTCGAAAGAACTTCGAAATGATAAATTCAAAGAAGATTAGTTGTTTTTCTGATTTCACCCTAGCAAACTCGAGAAGTAGGTACCTTTATTGGTAACAAAAATCTCTTTATCTGTATATATAAAATAAAGTCGGGTTAGTTACACAATTTATAACTAAAGAACGGCTGGACAGATTTTTATGACTTTTGACTCTTGGATTTGTCTCCGCGATGAATAGCAGAATATATAGATTCGTTTCAATAAAGCAAATGCCTTGCTGTAAAGTGAATTAAATTAGTAAATATAATTAAAATACATTTCGTTTTTAAGTTAACACAACATTTATTGATTCTGAGGCGGTACGAAGTTCGCCGGGTCAGCTAGTTATATTAAGTATATAAAATAGTTTTTCGGATCGACGCACAGTGCTTCAGTTATATGGGAGAGTGGACAAAAATAGAAATTTCTCTTGACGGTTAATGAAACAATAAATAAATGATTGTTAAGGAGGTTTTTTGGATCGCTCATCACGAATCTGAAGTCAGATTTCAAAAATTCAAGATGGCGGATCCAATATGGCGGACGAGATTTTCGAAAATCGACGAATTCATGCTAAATTTGGTATAGGGGGTTTTTTTGGGTCGCTGATCACGAATCTGAAGTCAGATTTCAAAAATTCAAGATGACGGATCCAATATGGCGGACGAGATTTTCGAAAATCAACGGATAGATGCCAAATTTGGTATAGGGGGATTTGTTGGGTCGTTGATTACGAATATGAAGTTATATTTGACAAAATTCAAAATAATAAACATTTAAATTTTGTTCTAAAGTTCTTTGTTTGTTTGTTTATTTATTTCTTTTTACTTTAAAAAATGCTTATGATTTTTTTTGTAATGGAGGGGGGGGGACTTTAAATGTGTATATAATCTACAAGGTAAGTGTATTTTTATTAACTTTATATAAATAAGAAAAAGGTTGACATACCGAAAGAAATATTCGTAAAACTTATATTTCTTATGTTTTTACATATATGATTGCGGAGGCTATTTCTCAAAAAATTCCAAAAACCTCCTTTTCAGTTTAGTATTATATTAAAGCTTGTACATTCCTCTTAATACCTATATATCGTTTTATTTGCACAGGGCTGCTCAAACCAAACTATAGATATTTTCGTTATGAGAGCGCGAAACGCCCGAATGACGAATTCTATTTTTCGTCACTAAGTGTCAAATACGAGGTTGACGGGGTTCGAGGTGGGGTGTTTGGGGGCTCACTTTATATAAATAAGAAAAGGGTTGACATATACCGAAAAAATATTCGTAAAACTTATATTCCTTATGTTTTTACACATATGATTGCGGAGGCTATTTCTCAAAAAATTCCAAAAACCTCCTTTTCAGTTTAGTATTTTATTAAAGCTTGTACATTTCTCTTAATACCTATATATCGTTTTATTTGCTCAGGGCTGCTCAAACCACAAACTATAGATAATTTCGTTATGAGGGCGCGAAACGCCCGAATGACGAATTCTATTTTTTGTCACTAAGTTTCAAATATGAGGTTGACGGGGTTCGAGGCGGGGTGTTTGGGGGCTCACTTTATATAAATAAGGAAAAGGTTGACATACCGAAAAAAAATATTTGTAAAACTTATATATTTCTTATGTTTTTACACATATGATTGAGGAGGCTATTTCTCAAAAAATTCCAAAAACCTCCTTTTCAGTTTAGTATTTTATTAAAGCTTGTACATTCCTCTTAATATCTATATATCGTTTTATTTGCTTAGGGCTGCTCAAACCAAACTATAGATATTTTCGTTATGAACGCCCGAATGACGAATTCTATTTTTTGTCACTAAGTGTCAAATACGAGGTTGACGAGGTTCGAGAGGCAAAGTGTTGGGAGCTCGAGCCCCCCAACACCCAGCCTCGAACCCCGTCAACCTCGTATTTGAGACTTAGTGACAACAAATAGAATTCGTCATTCGGGCGTTTCGCTCCCTCATAACGAAAATATTTATAGTTTGGTTTGAGCAGCCCTGAGCAAATAAAACGATACGTAGGTATTAAGAGGAATGTACAAGCTTTAATAAAATGCTAAGCTTAAAAGGAGGTTTTTGGAACTTTTTGAGAATTAGTCTCCGCAATCATTTTTGTAAAAACAAGAAATATAAGTTTTACGAATATTTTTTTCGATATGTCAACCCTTTTCTTATTTATATAAAGTGAATAAAAATCCCCTTATCTTGTAGATTACATACACATTTAAATAATGTCTAAAAAGAAGTTCGTAATTCTGTTGAGACGAGAATGTTTACGCTGTGACGCGTCTTTCTTTATTTATTTGCATGGCAACGGTAGTTCAGTTGATCAAAAACGGATAGGTGTGGGTATAAGGGACATTACTTTATGATTTCAACGAATTAGTTTTTCTATATCGCGTAAGTAACAATCTGATTTTTGTCCACTGGATGAAGCACTGTGCGACGATCGGCTCAAAACTCCATCCCCCACCAATCGTCTGCCAGCCAGGGCGAAGCCGCCGCCGCCCGCGCCGCTCCCCTTCCCTTCCCTCTTTCCACCCCCTCCATCACCTTTCCTCCCCCCTGAACTGACAGAAAATTTTTAACATCGATGAAAGTTCGGCACGACAGGCCCGGACTGCAGATCAACCGCCACACACGCACAGTTTTCCAACAGTTTCGACGGACTGCAGGCGACGGACTGCAGGCGAACTGTACGTGTATGGTAAAATGGACTGAAGGCGGGATCGCTCGCAGTTCGGGACTGCAGCATCAATTTTCTCGTTTTTACTGTTCCTGCAGATTCCGTTTTTTATATGTAGATGGCACTGTAGCAGCACCGCTAATCTTTTCGCAGATCGGAAATAAAACATATCGTGTACCAAACCGCCCGAATGCCATAGAGGCGCCGCTCGAGTGGAAGGATCAACCGCCCGTGGAATGAGAGCGTCGAACCGCCCGGGTACCGTACAGGTGCCCCTGGAGTGCAACTGATAGACAATTTTTTATATCAATGAAAGTTTAGCACGACAGGCCTGGACTGCAGATCAACCGCCACACACGTACAGTTTTCTAACAATTTCGACGGACTGCAGGCGACGGACTGCAGGCGAACTGTACGTGTATGGCGAAATTTGGACTGCAGGCGGGATCGCTCACAGTCCGGGACTGCAGTCCGCCTGTACGTGGATGGGCACCATATGTTTATCCTTCGTCCGTGACCTGGTATAGTGATTCCTTAAGGTCCCCATACACGTTCAGTCGGCCGGCCGGCCGTGGCCTGCGGGCCGACTGTCAGTCGGCCGTCAGTCCTGGCCGACCGGCCGCACACACACAGTTAAGGTACCTATCCACGTTTAGTCGGCTGGCCGCTTTCTGCTACGCACACAAATTTAAATGAGAAGTCGCTACCTGCCGGGAGCCTGTTGATTAATAAAATTAAACGCGTGTTGGAGTTCACCGACAGGGATTCGTCCGGCGACGGACTGACGGAAAAATTTTACTCCAGTCTGAAATTTTATGACCTTGCAACCACGCCCTTTCTCGGAAAGGTTAATTACCGGACGGGCCGAAATAATCCGTCTCCCGCATTACCTATACCTGTATACCTATTGTAATACATATCGCTATCATTTTTTATTCTTATTTTATTAATAAATTTTAAATATTACTTTTATTAATACCTATATCCTAGGTATTAGTTTAATGTTCATTAATTTTGGAATATAAAATACTTAAATATATTTCTATATATTTTTACACTTTACCTTTAAATATTCCTCCTTCAAGGTCAAAAATATATAATTGCAAGTCTCTGGGATAATTTTTCCCAGAGCTTGTGGCGAAATAATTGCGCTGAATTTTAAATCCTCCATACTGCGCCCTGTTGCCAAATATCTCAGGGTCACTAAAAAGCCGTTCTTCTGCGGTAATTGCTTGCCGCATTACGGTGTCCTTTTTCGTAATATGTGGCTTTACCAAATTTAGCAAGTACTGGAAACAATTCTCGTCCATCTTCAGGAAATTTTTCAAATCACTTGCACTGGATTGACGAAGTTCATGTACGAGCCCCACGTTAGATAAAGTGCGTTTCTTCAACCACTCTTTCATCCAAATTTGTCTCTTTTTTCGTTTCCTCTGCTGGTTTGTCAAAATAACAAGTGTAGCTGCGTATTCTTTTTGCGACATATTTATACTCTCAATATAAAATCGTTATGCTACTATCGAAGCCGGCAGAGAACTGACGGACGCATTCGGTGAACAAAATTGTAGGTGTAGTTTGAATAGGGTAAACGATACAGTCATTTTGGCCATGCGATAGTGATTGGCCCCCTCTCATAACAAATGCATTCGATAGAAAGAGGAAACGATAAGCCAATTTCTGTATAATTTCGTCTGTTTAAAAGGCCAATCACTGGAGGTTTTACCCTATCGATAACCCGCGGCCGGCCAGGACTGACGGCCGACTGACAGTCGAACTGACAGTCCACGGCCGGCCGGCCGACTGAACGTGTATGGGGCCCTTTACCGTGCCGGCATCGCAGCTGCAGGTACCGTCCAATATGTGTAGGTACCTTATTACTGATCCCAATTTTGGCTATTGACTATTCGTACCGTTATCGCATATCGACTCAAGTTCGACCCAAGATCCTTTAATACGGATCTCTCTCTCTCTCTCTCTCTCTCTCTCTCTCTCTCTCTCTCTCTCTCTCTCTCTCTCTCTCTCT